>PVKZ01000860.1:466814-515712 GCA_004027375.1 Macroglossus sobrinus | reverse complement strand
GGTAACTTTCCTTACACCCCTGGCAGCTTACACAGGAAATAGGGGGAGGGACTGAAGCAGCAAAAAAGGAGTATTAGGTATTGCTGGAGCCAGCTGGCCCTGAAGGGTTCAGTCTCCAGAGCGAACAGTTCCTGAAAGGGGGAGCGAGGCTAAGAAAGAGAGAGAGAGACAAAGAATAGAGTCTGGAGGGCTAACAGTAAATACTGCGCCCCCAGTTTATTTAGCACAGCATATTTATACACTTAAAACTGCATATCAAACAAAAGCCACAGTTTTGCATACAATCGCTGACCTTGACTCTAGCTTCCTGTGCATCATCCTTTGTTCCCGCAACCCTCTCCTTATTCTCGTCAAACGTTCCTTGTTCCCTAGGTCAAGAATTGCTCAGCCTGCTTTCTTAAGCAAGACTCCCTCCTTGAGCAATCATTAACCTCAAGGTTTATCAGCTCTGCAAGCCTTTGTGCTTCATAAGCAACTTTAACCCTGTCTGCAAGACAGGTAGCAGAAACGGCTCCCAACAAGGTAGATGTGTTTGGTACAGCAACAGCTTAGAGAAACTGAAGATTGCCAGGACAACCACATTATCAGCACAATGCCTCTCTCCCACCACAAAGTTCATTTTAGCAGGAGATGAAATTTCATTTGTAGCGTGATCAACCTTCTCAGTTTGCCCCCAACTATCCTGGTTTTAGCACTGAATCCCTGGCAAATCCTTCAGTCCAGAACAAACTGGGTTGATTGGTCACCATCAAACAGTGGTTCTTAACTGGGGGCAGGGGAGAATGCCCAAACCCAGAAGTCATTTGGCAATGTCTGGGGAAATATATTGTGGTCATGACTGCAAAGTGTTGCTACTGATACCTAGTAGACAGAGGCCAGGGATGATACTAAACATCCTATAATGCAGAGGACAGCCCACATGACAAAGAGTTATCTGGTCTAAAGTGTCAATAGAGCCAAGATCGAAAAACCCTGCCTTAAAAGAAAGAAGGAAGGATGTGGGAAGAAGGAGAGGAGAGCAGAGCCTAGTGGGTGTTAGGAATTCTCCCTAACCCTGTACCTCTGTAATGGGAAGGCTGTTCTTCTAGTTACTAACCCACCCAGCTTTATAAGCCTTTCAATTCTTGGTCAGTTTCTAACCAAAGTCCCAAGAAACTCTCAAGGTAAAGGAGAGGGAAAAGGAAAGACCTCAGATTTAAGATTAGATGAACTGGATATTAGCCCTACCACTTCAGTGTGACCTGTGGCAAAAATCATCCTTTAGTTCTCAGTACACTCATCTATAAGATGGGAGTGACTATATCCACCTTGTAAGAATACACTCTGGCAAGAATGGAAGGAGACTTAGGCTATCTATGTGACCCACAGTAGATGCTCAATATATACATATTGATTTACTTCTCTCCACTCAGCCAGTCTTCAGCCTCAAACTTTACTTGAAAAAGAAAAAAAATCACCTTTTTTTGACATATTCCGCAGTTCAGATTTTTCTTACTAATTTTTTCTCTTATCTTGAGGTGAAATTTGCCTCTGTTACTGCAGAGCACTGAAAAATGAAAGTGAAATAAATTTTCAATGAGGGCTTATGTCATCATTCAGATTTTATTTCTGTAATAACTATAACTCATTTATTTCTATAATCCTGAGTTTTGACAAAAACTTTATATTAGTAGGATGATTTCTTAACAGCAAAATATTTATGATAATTTTTTTCTCTGATTTTTTTAAGGTGCCATAAAATCAAGAGAAACAGTCTAAATTAAGCATTTTTTAAAACTGACAACCTCCTATATATGCTTTCAGTGTTGGATGAATTCTCAAATTTGGGCTGAATTCATGGGATTTGATGGTCTTAGAATAGGCCAGCTATAACTTATATGAACTTACCCCCACTTTCCTAAACATGTCTTGCCTTATAATATGCACTGCATTGGCAGAGGAGACCCCAAGGTCCATGGAATAACCAAGTAAGTCCTGCGACCTCCTGGACATGAGTCTTCCTTTTGGAACAGCACTTTGGGGAAATCACAAAGAAGAGTGACAATGCTGCCAAAAGCCAAGTCATTTCTAGAATAATGAGCTCCTCTGGGGACAAGCATTCCCTGAAAACCTTAGCGTGTTCTCTGAAGGCCTGGTCAGAGCTGATGCTCTGAGGGCACGTGTCCTGGCAGGTCCCCAGCCCCCTGCAGGTCCCCTGCCAGCCCTCACCTGCCTTCACAGCCTCGGCTCTGGTCTGCCCGCTCCCTTCCTCTGCATTCCAGATGTGCATTTTTGCCTGTGCCTTACAGGCATCCCTGTCCTTTAACTACAACAAACTTTACTTGAAAAAGAAAAAAAATCACCTTTTTTTGACATATTCCACCATTCAGATTTTTCTTACTAACTTTTTTTTTTCAAAGACCTGATTTTCTTTCTACATATGCCCATTCTGGATGAAAGGTTTTGTTGACTTCTCAGAGCATCACTGCCCAGCACTCAAATCCTCCTTTGCTCTACAAACATCCAGATTATTAACCGGTCCTAATAATAGTTCTTAACACCTGAAAAGCATTTCTTTCACTTAACATGATTTCATTTGATGCTCATAAAAGCCCTGTGAGCATTATTCACAGTGGCCAAGACATAGAAACAACTGAAGTGTCCTTCAATAGATGATTAGATAAAGCTGTGGTATATATATACGATGGAGTATTACTCAGCCATAAGAAAAGATGAAATACTGCCATTTGCAACAACATGATAGATCTTGAGAGTATCATGCTAAGAGAAATAAGTCAGTCAGAAGAAGTCAAGAACCAAATGACTTCACTTATGAAATATAAAAGAGAAAGCAACAAATGAACAAACAAGACAAACAAACATAAACTATAAATATACAGACAATAGTACAGGGGTTACCAGAGGGAAAGGGGGAAGTGGGGCAGAAGATGAAGAGGGTCAAATATATGGTGATGGAAGGAGACTTGACTTTGGCGGGTAAACAAATGACGCAATATACAGATGATATATTATAGAATCATATACTTGAAATCCATATAATATTATTAAACTATGTCACCCCAATAAATTTAATAAAGTTTTTTTTAAAAAGCTCTGCTATTGTTATGTTGTTATCTTCCCTTTCTAGACCATAATGAGAGTCAGAGAGGTTGACTTGCCAGTTGTCTCATAGTGAGTGCCAGTTTCTACGTCCCACTCCCCAGCACAGCAATCATCTCTTTAATGGTTCTTCACTAACCAGAGAGCATAAACTCCAGGACTGTCAACGCGGCCCTTCTCGGTCCTGCTGAAATGCAGCCTTCTGGTTGGTGAGGTGTCTTTCTCTCATGCTTGGCTTATAAGCTCCTAAAATCAGGTGGAACTGTTATGTTGCTGGTGCCTAGCATGAGCCCAGGTCTATCAGAAGAATTAATACCTGCTTGCTGAAATGAGCCCATGGTGCAGGGACTGAGTGGAGTTTGGGAAATGCCTAAGTCTCTGCCTTTTACCAAATACGGAATCTTCTCACATTATTCTATAGATTCTTAGCACCGTTCAACTTTCCTCACCAGCTCCTTTCCAATGAACCTTCTATCATTGATCTTCTATCATTGATTGGTTACTAGGTAACCAACTAGCATTCCTGAACGTAAAGACCACATTACTCTATTAATATGGAGGAAGTCAATCCTTGATTTACAACACACATCTGGGAAGTAGATCCTTCTAGAATCATAAGTTGAGATTATCCAAAAGTAGACACAGTCAAAACTAAAAGGGTGTGAACTTCAGCCTGGGTTAGTACAGCAGGTACACAAGAGCTCAAGGAATCGAAAATGCCCAGAAGCAATTTTAAACTTACTTTATACATTTTTTGATAATGTTTTTTATATTCAATAGGCTCTGTAACTCCAGGATTACTTGTGATGATGACAAATATGGGCTTGCCTGGACACAAAGTAAGGTTTGTCTTTCCAATCTGAGCTGCTCTAGCACAGTTTAGGAAGGAGACCCTTTATTACCTCACTCACTCAGAGGATCAACTCACATGTGCCCTGTAGACAACATGGCCCGATGAGTAACCACTGGGGATAAGTATTTTCACAGTTGTTTGCACCCCACCTATTTCCCTTTCTGACTCCATTTTCTTACTCATCATCTAAAATGCTATGCAATATACTCACATGTTTATTGTCTGTCTCCCTACATCCATTAGAATATAGTGTGGCAGACATATCTACCTGCCTCCCAAACATTCATGCCCTCCTTCTCTATTGAAGAAGTTCTGTGGGGAAGTAATTACCCAGCCAAGAATGACATTTCTCAGCCCCCTTACACATGGAGGAAGCCAGGTAATTGAGTTCTGATGTATGTAATATGGGTGAAAGTGATATTCACCATGTCCCCACTCTCATTTTATTTCTCCCAGTGTCTGAGGGTTAAAGTCAATGCCCAGGGTGAGCTTGGAAGCCACACACAAATACAGTGACCTGAGCACTCCCCTTCCCCACCCTTGTTGCATATTTTACTTTATAAGGGCAAGAAATAAACTTGTTTTTCAGGGTCAGACCTGGTTAGTACTTGGATGGGAGACCACCTAGGAAGACCAGGTGCTGCAGGCATAAAAAATAAAATTAAATTTAAAAAAATAAGATTATAAGCTGACAAGTTCCTTGCAATCTGTGAGGTTAACCAAGGGTTGCCTTGCAAGCAAGCAAGCAAGCAAGCAAGAAAGACAGAAAGAAAGAAAGAAAGAAAGAAAGAAAGAAAGAAAGAAAGAAAGAAAGAAAGAAAGAAAGAAAGAAAGAAAGAAAGAGAGAGAAACTTGTTTGTGTGTGTGTATGTGTGTGTGTTTGTTTTTGCCCACTGAGTATTATGTTCGCCCACTGAGATTTCTAGGTTTGCCCATATTGTATTCACTAATACATTAATTCTACAAGGGCAGAGATGTTTATTCGTTTCTCTTTTCTTCAGTGCAAAACATTGTGTGGACATAATAGACACAATATTTATTCAAGAAGTATTTATTAACTAATGAATGAATGACAGTAATGACAGAACCTGTTTTCAGTTAAAGGCCAGGGGTCATGCAGATGTCTGGCTTGGCCCACATGCAAAGTTCCACATGCAAATGGTATAATCAAGGACTCATTCGAGTCCTCATCCTTAACTGTCCCCAAACCAACACTCTGTTTTAAGAATGAACTTTAGAGCAACTTTTATACTAGGCAATATTCACATATCTATTCATTTATCAACTTTGTGAGACTCTGCATGTTCAGGCACTGTGCTGGGCATTGATTAACTATAGGGTCAAAGGGGCTTAAAGAACATCCTCGCAGCACCTTATAGGTAATTCGTGAGCCCTGAGCCAACACAGCAGAGATCGATCCCTGAATATTACCTTTCCTCATAACTATCACCACACCCCAGAGCAAAGATGCAGATTTCAGATTTATATTCCGATATCTTTAAAATAGTCATCACAGGAAAGTTGAGCACTTCTTTTAGACATCCAGGACTACCTCCATAGTTACATGACAACAGCCTCTCAGAATGCAATTCAGGATGCAGAAGTCTATTGGAAGATTACCTGCTGTTCTTGAACCAATTTGTTCTTGAACCAGAACACTCTCCACAAGAACTTGGTGTGACTAATGCTGTTACTTGCTTTATTTTCCTTTCAAAAAGGAAGGAATCCTTATTCTCCTGAAAAAAAAAAAAAAGTCTTTTAAACCACTGCTCACAATCCAAGGCATATAGCTCAAAAAGGAAGCATAGTCTCCAAAATGATCGGGGCAGAGAGCAACCTGGCCACCTCAGACCTGTTCTCTGGAGTCTGTTCAGTTTTCCCAACACTCGAGGAGTAAAAAGGAAAATGGAGTGACCTTTAGCATAGAGTCTTCCGTACTACATAGTCCCTCACTGGTGGCCTTGTCCATGCCTGGTTGATGCTGTCCTCTGCTGATGGGACCTTACCATCCATTCTTGGTTGCCCTTTTGGAAGAGATCTACCTCTCTCGCTGAAGCCTTGAAGGCCAGTTGATCCTTGATATATGTGGATAAATATTTAAGGTTTTAGCTACTTATGAGTAATTTTGAAGTTTCCTGACATGATATTTGTCATTTTTCTGAAGCATGAATTTCAGTCTCATGAGCTACAATGCTGCATTCACACAAAAGCACGCTGAGCAATTCTTGTTGAGTAACTTAAGGGGATTACTTAAACTGTTAGCTTTATTTTAGTGTCTTTAATGATGACTGAGTAAATTAAGATATTCACATTTTCTTACCACTCTAGCAAGTAACTTTAAGCTCTCTTAGGAGAGCATATAGTTCTAAAAATGATACCGTGGGAGGCCTCCAGTCCTGAGTCCCGTCCACTAGTCAAGGCTAAATCACCTTCATAGTGGGAGACATTTTAAAGAGGACCTAGATTTATGAAGCTGCTAAAGTGTGCCAGGCTAGGCATTCTATGGGTCTTCTTTACTTTCCACAATGTCCTTATAAAATGGATATAATTTCTTGTGCTATATATGTGGAAGCTATCTGAGCTCAGAGAGGTTAAGTAATTCACATAGCTGGTAAGGGGGAACCAGAATGTGAGCCCAAGTCCCTCGGATTCTAGAATCTTCTGACAGCAATAGAGAGCAAAGAATAGGCTTTCCCTAGCTAGATGCCACCCAGAATGGTTTCCTTTACCCATTACAGGGGTCAGAGGCAGAGGAGAACCCACTTTGACAAAGGTATCATTTAACAGGGAAGAGGTATCAGCAATGAGAAACTTTGGCCTTAAGAGAATGAGAGTGAGGAGGGACTTTCAAGTAAAAAAAGTTGAAGGGAGAGAGAAGAGTCAGGTGGTGAGAAGTCAGTACAATCTTAGCTGTCACCCATCAGACAATTTGGCTTCAGAGAGACCTAGAAAAGAGACCAGGTCCCAACCTCACTCTGCCAGGAAAAGCAGATGAAATGAAAATTGTAACTACTGCCACCTCTTTCCTAGGATCTCAGGCCCAGGATGTGCAGAGAAGGGCCAAGACAAGAGTATTCTTGTAGAGTCTACCTAGCCCTTGAATTGGGCCCTTTTTCTCTCAGGAGATCTAGGAGTCTCCTGGAAAGCAGTGTAGCTTGGTGGTTTGGTAGCTTCCTGGAACACTGAGGAAAGATTAACCTGAATAGGGAAGGTTTTAACCCCTCATAATAATATCTGCCTGGGCTCGAGCAAAGATATTGACAGACTTAGACATAAGCAGGTGAGAAGAAAGGCAGAAAACCCAAAGGAGGTGATAATAGATGCGGATTCCAAGGATGGCACCACAGTTACCTCAGGGACAATGCTGTGGCCTTAGTCAAGTTCCTATTCCTTGTGATTCTTGGCTGTCTTTTATCTCCAGGTCAGTAGCCAGAGCAGAAGAGTTAACAGTCCTTAGTGACCTGACAACTATACTGTTTAGTCTTGATCACTATCAGTGTTTTCACTCTATTAAATGTCCCCTATTCATCATCTCTATCTTATTATCACCATGATTCTGAGAATCTCATATGGAAGCAGGAACTGGGGTGACAAGGACCTTGTGAACGAATCACATAGCCCCAGTAGCCATGTGTGGGTGCCAGTAAAGCAGCAGCTAGGAGCTCCTGGCAAATGCACAAAGCACCTTGCTAAACGGGATTATTACTTCACTGGTAAGCATCTGAGCACAGCTTGTGAATTTGTTGAAAAGAAAAAAACCTTTTTTCCAAGGTAAAAATCTCTCCAGCTGTGACTTTGCTATGAATTGTTCAGACAGAGACCCCATTCAACTGGTCTAGAGAATTTTACCAACCAAACCTGGTTTGAGATGAAGCCACAGAAAGGATCCTAGTCTAGGAGATAAAAGACTCAGGTGACAGCCAAGAATCTGCTCCTCTCTCTGACCCTTTCAGCAAGACCCCTCCCTTCCTATCTGTAAAATGCCATGCACCCTTCCAGCCCTGACATTCTAGAATATTAAAGTATGGGTAATAATTGGATTTTTTCATCTTTTTTTCCCCAAAAGCAAAGTCTGTCCAAGTGTTCAATGGCCCTTTCATTCATGTCCTCTGAGCCTCACCCATCTCTGAACAAGTTGTGCCTTGCCACAGGACACTACCAATTCTTGTCCATCATCAGTATAACCAGAGTGTTAAAGAAAATAATATCAGATAACAGAAGTGCTCTAGTTTATTTTGTGCTTATCATTTTCATGTAAATATTTTTACTAGTATTTTATAATATAGAGTGTCCTGAGTAATCCTTTCTTTAGTAAGCCTCTAAAATGTTCATAATGTTTTGTGGCATTACAAAATATGTTGTCAGCTTGAAACTCTTGCCCACTCGTGTAGAGAGTGGACATCCATCAAAGATCCACGGAGGATGGAGGTCAAGACAAGAAGTCTTCCTGCTAGTAAGTCTGGTGTTCCTACAAATTCAGCCCAGTAACCCTGAAGGTAGGACCTACCAAAGATAATAGATGGTTCATCACAGCCCCACCTGGAGGCCCAGACACAAGGTGGCTCTGCCCTGGTCCAGCCCTAAAAGGTTATCAAATAAACACATTGCCAGCCACAGGACTAAAAAAGAGCCAGGCACCTCCCCTCATTGAGGCTCCTTTGTTTTAGATCATAGTTGATTTCAATAATTGACCATTTAGGCTACTTGGGTTTTTCTCTTCTCATGTTTAAAATTTCTGCTTTTCTGTTTTTAATTCATCAATAAAGAACGAGATAAGGAATACGTTAATTCCCAGCTCTGGTTGTCAAAGGCCAATTTTCCCAAGTTTGAAGACTGGGTATGAGAAGCCGATATCAACCCTGAGAAGCAATAACAGGCATGACCTGAATTAAAATTCCAAATTTGCTCCCATTTTCACATGCCCAGCACTTACTTTCTCTCTCAGTAAAGGCCTAGAGATCCAGCCCTTTCCTCCCAGTATCCAATGAAAGGAAGGGACACATGGGAGAGGAGGGCAGGAAGATACTGTTTCTGTACAAAACTTGGCATAACACAGATGTGCCATTCAAATTCCTACCGAGAACTTCCTAAGGGCCCGATTGACCATGGGCCCTAAAACACCTGGCAGAGCTCCCGTCTAAGGATTAGTCAACTGCAAGAGCTGGGATGTGGCAGACATGGCAGCAGTAGGGGAAAATGGGTGGCAATACCTGAGATGTGGTTGCTGTGGCTGCCCCAGCATGTTCCCCTAATTATGGTGTGCTCTCCGGCTTGGGAAGCCCACAATTATTTCTGGGAAGCGTTATGGGGAAAGGAATCCTGCAGCTGGCCTTCTCCTCTGGAGCATTTTACTGTATTCAAATGGACACAAAGTGATGCCTCAGATGTCCAAAGCATCCCTGGGGTGACTGTCTTAGGCCTGTGGCTCCAACTGGGAGCTCTAGTGATAGATACCTGGTCTCGTGAAGCTTGTGCTGGAGGAAACTACAAGAGCAAAAAAAGAAGGTTTTTCTATTTTGCTTCTCAGCCCCTCTGGGTTATTGCATCATACTTCTGAGAACTAGTTTTTGTTACAAAGGAACTATTTTCAGGAAATTGAAAAATGTCCTTTAATACTAGGCCAGTAGGAAGAGCTTCTAAGAAAAAAAGGTCCTAAGAGTGAGATCTAGAGATTTAATGTACTGGCGGGGATGGGGGAGAACAGAATTCAAATATTTGTGTTTAAATTCCATGTTCTCCACTCACCAGCCCTGCACCCACAGACGAGATTTCTATACTCTCTGAACTGATGACCCCATCTGTCTAATCTGTCTAATGGAGATAATATTTTCCTTCTGGTGGTTGTAAGGAGACAATGTTTGTTAATTGCCAGGAATGGAGCGGCTATACAAGAAACGATCCTTGCAGCAGAAGTTGGAGCTCGGTGGTATTTGTACTGTATTTGAGCCACTCTCTAAAGGACATCTTGACCATGTGCATTCATCAGTAAACCAGTGATGTCCATTAGTCACCTCACAGGCGAAAGGCCCACCTACAGGCGGGGAGGGAACTCCTCCTGGGAGCTTGCTGCAGTGAGGACACAACACATGTCCACTTCACTCCTGGGGAGTCAAGCAGGCAGGGGACTAAGTGGTGGCTGACATCCAGGATGCTAGGACCCTTACAAGTCAGCTCTTATCTCAGAAAATTCTTAGTAGCCCAAAGGCGGCAGTAAGGATGTGGATGAGAGAGTCAAGGTCCATTTATATAGGGAAAAGAGATCGTCTTCCATGCAATCTTATATTCTCTATGAGTTACCAAGTCATTGATATCTAATCTTCTCTACATTTTGTTTCTGATTCTTTATTTGGACCCAGAGACATGACTTCTAAAGCCTGAAGAGATGTGACCAAGCTAAACCCACCTAGAAGTGATACATATGACTTGTGCTCACATTTTGTTGGCAGAACCAGTCACACTGGCCACATCTAAATTCAAAGAAGCTTAGGATGGGTTAAACTCTGAAAACAGTTTATTTATCACTCATTTGACATATTGCCTGAAGGTCATCTAAGGCCTTGGGATCCAGGCTGAAGGAGCAGTCCCTATATGGGGCATTGCCATTGTCATGATAGATGGAAAGAAGAGTTTGTGCATTGATGCAATATCTCTAATGATTCTGCTCAGAAGTGGCACACCTCACTTCTACTCTTAGGCCAAAATGAGCCACATGGCCTATATCTGATATCAGAGAAATAAATCCTCCTATAAGGAGAGGCATCACAGGTCACATGAACAAGCCTTGATGGCAAAGGTTAGAAATGATCTTATCACATGGAGAGGCAGCAGACATTGGGAACAATAACATAATCTAACACAGCAGGAGAATATAATCCAACCTATACTTTGAAGTAGAAGAGAAAAGGATGTTATTAGTGAGTAATGTCTACCATTAGTAGACTTGTAAATGTAAATATAGAGGGTTATAAAATAGAACTTTGTGGGAGAAAATGGTACATCCTGTTTGTATTAGGGATTAGGGGATTAGGGACAGTTACACAGAAAAACAATTGATCCTAAACTAGGTTTGGAGAATGTATCATTATCTACATTACACTCAACAATAAACTCATTCAACAAATATTTATTGAGTATCTATTATGGGCCAGGTTCTTCACATGTTTTGTTAGATTTATTCCTATGTATTTTATTCTTTTCATTGCAATTGCAAAGGAATTATTTTTTCCACTTCTTTTTATGACTCTTCATTATTAAAGTATAGAAACACTATGGATTTTTTAACATTTAGTATCTGGAAACTTTACTGTATTTGCTTATTGTTTCTAGCAATGTTCTTGTGGAGTCTTTAGGGTTTTCTAGATGGAGAATCATGCCATCCACAACTAGTGACAGTGTGACTTCTTCATTCCCTATTTAGATTCCTTTTATATCTTTCTCTTGTCTGATTGCACTTGCTTGGACCTCCAATGTTACATGGAATAACAGTAGTGATCATGGACAGACTTGCCTTGTTCCTGATCTGAGAGGGAAGGTTTTTAGTTTTTCACCATTAAGTGGCTGAGGATTTGTCATAGATGGCATTTATTATGTTAAGGTACTTTCCTTCTATACCGATTTTAAGTGTTTTGATCATAAATGGATGCTGTATCTTGTTGAAGGCTTTTTCTACATCTATCAATATGATTATATGATTTTTAGTTTTAATTTGCTTATATGGTGTATCATATTAATTGATTTGTGTATATGGAACCATCCCTATGCCCCTGGGATGAAGCCCACTTAATCACATTGTATAATCTTTTTAATATGTTGCTGTATTCAGTTCACTAGTATCTTATTTAGGATTTTTGTATCTGTGTTTGTGAAAGATATTGGTCTATAATTTTCCTTTTTTTGTGTTATCTTTACCAGGTTTTGGCATTAGAGTAATATTGGCCTCATAAAATGAGTTAGGAAGTAATGCCTCCTCTTCGATTTTTTGGAAAAGTTTGAGGAGAGTAGGTATTAAACCTTTGAATGTTTGGTAGAATTCACTGGTGAAGCCATCTGGTCCTGGACTTTTATTTTGGTAGGTTTTTGATGCTTGTTTCAATTTCCATACTGTTGATTGGTCTATTTAGATTTTCCAGTTCTTCTTGATTCATTCTAGGAAGGTTATATATTTCTAAGTACTGGTCCATTTCTTTTAGGTTATTAAATTTGATGTTATATACTTTTTTATAGTATTCTTATATGGTCCTTTGTATTTCTGCGTTGTCTGTCATAATTTCCCCTCTTTCATCCCTGATTTTGATTGTGTCCTTTCCCTTTTTTCTTTAGCAAGTCTAGCCAGGATTTTGTAATAACCTTCTCAGAGAACTAGCTCTTTGTTGCATTCTTTTTTTCTACTGTTTTTTGTTTGTTTGTTTGTGTCTTTTTAATTTTTATTAATACTGCTCTAATTTTGATTATTTCTTTCCTGCTAATTTTAGGCTTTATTTTTCTTTTTCTAGTGTTTTAAGATGAAGCATTAGTTTGTTTATTTGGGCTCATTTTTGTTTTTTTGTTGGTGGTGGTTTTTTGTTTGTTTGAGATAGACCTGTAATGATATGAACTTTCCTCTATTACTTTTGCAGTGTTCCAAAAGTTCTGATATTCCGTACTACAATTATCATTCATTTCTATGTATTTTTTATCTCACTTTTTATTTCTTCTCTGACCCAGTCATTCTTCAGTAGTGTACTGTTTAATCTCCATGTATTTGTGTTTTTTTCTGCTTTCTTTTTACAGTTGGTCTCTAGTTTCAAAATATTATGATTAGAGAACATAGTTGGTATGATTTCAACGCTCTTATATTTATTGGGATTATCTCTGTGTCCCAGTATATAAACAATTCTTGAGAATGTTCCATGTGCACTAAAGAATATATAAGCAGCTGTTTGGGGATGAAAGGCTCGGTAAATGTCAATTATGCCCAGTTGTTCTAATGTGTCATTTAAGGATGTTATTTCCTTATTGATTTTCTGCTTGGATGATCTGTCCATATCTGACAGTGGAGTATTTAGGTCCCCTACTACGATAGTGATTTGGTCTGTTTCGCCCTTTAGTTCTATTAGTAATTGCTTTATATATTTTGAAGCTTCCTGATTTGTCACATGGATATTAATAAGTGTTATATCTTCTTGGTGCATGATTTCTTTTATCATTATGAAGTGCCCCTTAGTACCTTTCTTTACCTTTTTTATTTTGAAGTCTATTTCATCTGATATTAGTACTGTTACTCATGCTTTTCTCTGAATGTCATTTGCTTGAAATATCATTTTCCACCCTTTCATGTTGAGTTTATATGTCTTTGGAACTGAGATGTGTCTCCTGGAGGCAGCATATAGTTGGGTTTTGTTTTTGGATGCGTTCTACAACTCTGTGCCTTTTTATTGATTCGTTCAGTCTTCTTATAGCCATTTTATCTTTTGTTTTATGGTAGCTTGATGTTTCCATTGCTTCCTTGTCCTTGTATTTCTGTTTTCTTTATTTTTTATTTTTTTGAGTTTATGGGTTTTGCCTCTGGTCCTTTTTGTTTTATGTTATATACTTTGGTTCCGAATCTCTGGTGTGTGGTTACCATTACAAATATGTAAAAGATAGTTATATATATACAGTCGTCCATTTTCTTCTATGTGTGCCTTATCTACATTTCCCTTTGTGAATCTGGATTTTTGAATCCTCCCCTTTTCAGTCACTGTTGTCTCAGTTTGTCCCTGTGTGTGCTGAACATTCATTACTGTCTTGCTACAACAAATCTCTTCTCAGTGTTTAAGTTTATAATGCCCTGTTCTTATATAGGGTTGCACCTCTCTGCTTCTATCCTCATGCTGGTCACCTTTCTCCTAATGACATTTTTTTTTGTCATTTTGTTTTAGGTGAGCTGACCCCTTTCAGTATTTTCTGTAATGCAGGACTTTTATTGGAGAATTCCATCAATTTTTGTAGGTCTGGAAAGGTCTTTATTTCTCCATGTGTAAAGGAGAGCTTAGCTGGATACATTATTCTTGGCCGGTACTTACTTTCATTTAACAGTTTGAATATTTTATTTCTTTCTGGCTTGTAAGGTTTATACTTAGAAGTCTGACAATAATCTAATGGGTTTTTCTTTATAGTTACCAACTTTTTTTCCTTGGCTGCCCTGAGAATTCTTTGTCATTGATTTTTAATAATTTTAATGCAATATGTCTTGGTGAAGTCCTTTTGTGGTTGAGATAACTGGGTGATCTGTTGACTTCTTGAATTCCAAGATCCAGTTCATTCTGTAAAAATTCTCATCAACTATTTGTCTGAAAATGCTTTCTAATACCTGCTGCTTTTCCTCTCCGTCAAGGATGCCCATTATTCTTATGTTTCCTCTCCTGATAATATATATATATATATATATTTCTAAAAACGTTGCTATGAATCATTTCAGATCTCACTGATTTTTTTTACATGCCTACAGCACCTGGTATTCCTAAATGGTCTCCTATCTAAGTATCAACCAGGCCCGACCCTGCTTAGCCTCTGAGTTCAGACAAGATCCGGCACGTTCATGGTGGCATGGCCGTAGACTCACTGAGTTTTTTCAGACTTACCATCCTGAATTCTCTGTCATTTAAGTCACATATTTCTATGTCTGTAAGCTCATCTCCTGGGGATTTTTCTCTTTCTTTCTGAGATGCCTTGTCACCTTGGTTGTTCATGGTGTTTAATGGACTTTTTCTCTACCTGAGCATTAATGAAAGTGTATTCTGCCTTTTTTTTCCAGAAAGAAAATGTATTATATAAAGGTCTCTCTATGCTGTTGCAAAGATGGTGTTTTCTTTTGATTTCTAGTAGTTGGTGTCTAAGCCTCTTGGATCTTTGCTTTATATGAAACCTTAGTAATGACATTTTTTTCTTACAGATATTTAATCACAGTCACGACTCTCAGTCTCAGTCTCTGTCAGTGTTAGCAACAGTTTCAGTAGCATTTGCTCAGAATCCCCTGGGGTTCTGCAGTGTTCAGTCTCAGAAGGCATGGAGAAAGGGGCCCTCTGGGTTAGGGGAGGCAGGGCTGCAGCTCAGCCTAAGTTTTGCAACCACAGCTGGCAAAAATCAACTGTTGTTTCTCTGCCAATCTCATTTCTCTGCCGTCCTCATTTCTCTGCTCTCTGCCCTGTTGCCTGGGCACTGCCACCAGCTGCAGGGAGCTCACAACTCTCCCAAGCAGAGCTATTCAGGGAACATGCCACTCCTTCTCCCTTCCCCCTCCTCCTACAGGTAGCTCTAGAAGCTGTGAGTGGCAGCTTCTTTATTACTCCCAGTCCACTGCCCAACACCCAGGGCTCTGACCTATGGGTAGCTCTCATGGGCAGATCCCATGCTCAGACGTGCTGGTGTGCAGTTTGGCTGTTTTTTGTTGTCTTTTAGATGTTCGCCTTATTGTTTTTTCAAGGGAGAGATCTGGGGACGTCTCTCACTCCACCATGTTTCTGATTGGTCTTTACTATTTTTATGTATTAAAACCAGCTTGTCAACGTCTACCCCTAAAAAATGGCTACTAGAGTTTTGGGAATATTATATTTTTATAGAACAGTTTGGGGGAAATTAACATCTTAACAATATTGAGCCTTCTAATCCAAAAACATTGTATATCTCCCTATTCATTTAGATCTTTAATTTTTCTCCACAATGCTATGTAATTTCCAGTGTAGAGAACTTAAAACATCTTTAGTTAAACTTATTCCCATGTATTTTATATTTTTGATGTCATTCTAAATGATACTGCTTTAAAATTTTTATTTTACAATACTTTATTGCTTATCTATAGAAATACAGTTGATTTTTGTGTAATGACCTTGTAATCTATGACACAGGTAAATTTATTTGTCCTAGTACTTTTTATTTGTCTGAGATAGTGTTTTAATTATTCATCTTCAATATTCATGCCTCATTTCTCTTTATAATTTTTACCATATTATAGTGGTTATTATCTCCAGAGCAATGTTGAGTAGAGGTAGTGATTTATTCCTACTCCTAGGGAGATTAGAGTTATTTTTCTACTTGTCTTATTTCTTCCACTAAACACTAAGATACTCCAGAGTAGGAATCATGACATATTCATAGTCATATTTTCCCCCAAGTATGACTTAGAAAAGTTTCTGACATTTCAGAATATTTTAGTAAATAGTTATTGATGTATTAAATGTGTACCAGAGAGTAGAAATGCCCTGATATCTCTGTTTTGAATCCTGGCCACATTCGATGCTTATATTTTAAAATGAGTTGTAGCTCATTAATAGGCCGCCGCTGATAAAATAATTATTGTAAATAAGTTAACAGTTTAAGATTTTGAATTTTACACAAATATCTTCTTAGAATGTCTAGACATATGCAAGGGAAAGTGATCATTTTGACAAGGATGCTAAGTAAAACCCATTGCATTACCGTGCCTCAGAAATTCTAAGCACACAATAAACTGTTAAAAGTAGCCATAGCATTCAGGTTCATCAATTGTAAGCCCCAAATATACAAAACTATATAGTTTGTTAAAAAGAATTTAGAAACTGAAAAACTAGGATTAATGGGAAAGGATTCATCCATCTCATAATACTCATCCACAAAGTACTGTTATTTATCAGATTAATATTAAAACTTTATTATTCGGTTCAGCAGCAACTACTGATCCAAGGTTTTTTTGCAAAATTAATAATATTAAGTGCTACCAATTGTTGAAAACTCATGCTAAGCATTGTACAAAAAGCTTCAAATATGTTCAAATATGTTATATTATGTCATCCACCTACACTCTGAGGTGGGCATTATATCCCATTTTATTGATGAATAGACTGAGGTTAAATTACTGTCCCAAATTATGCAGTTCCTAAGTGCTAGAGACAAGACTCAAACAAGACCTCAGTCCAAAGTATGTGAGCAACACCTCCAAATTCCATGCCATGGTGAGGACATGTCCTGGTCACCCTTCTCCACACTGCCCAGGACCTAGACTCTGATTCATATCAGACACCACATCTGTCTGTCACCACTCTACCCGCAAACCTAGAGTAGTGCCTAATATTGAAGAGGCACTCAGCCAAATCTTATAAGTGAAATGACATACTTTATCAGTTAATCATAACTACAGCCCAAATATTTGTCTGTTTCACCCCTCAATAACTGTAAATTTCTTAATCTAAATATTTCAATCTGATGCTGAATTCGTCCATTTCTCTTGGTAATTCTAGGTATCTTATCAATTTTTGCTTCATGTTTTTTAAACTATGTCAAAGCATCTTTCTAGTGATTTAGGCTTTTTAAATATGTAGAGACCACTTTACTCATAAAGATTTGTCTTAAAGTCTATTTTATCTGAAATTAATATCTTGTTGCCAGTTTTCTATTATTTAAATTTTTTTTCTGTCTTTTTCTATCCTTTTTTACTTGTGACCTTCCATGTATTTAAGTTTGCAGTGTATCTTTTCTAAGAGTATATGGTTGAATTTTGTGTTGTTTTCAAAACTATTCTAAGACTATTTTAACTAGTATATTTAAGTTTATTTACATTTTATTAATTATTTAAATATTTGAGTTTGTTTCTATCATTTTACTTTGTTCTTTCTGTTCTATAATTTTTCTTCCTTTTTTAAATATAGGTTCTTTTTGTTTTGTTATCTTATTTTAATTTCTTTATCTTTTCTTGTTTAGAAGTTCTAGCCTCCATTTCAATTCTTTTAATGGTTACCCTTGAATGTTGCCATTTATAAGTGTTTTTAAAACTTTGCTTTATTTCACTTTGAAATGTTTTATTCTTTTCCAAAATAGCTGAAATTTTAAAACTTTCACCTTTTCTAAGAGCAATCTGTCAAAAACCTCGCAATAAATGTGGCACAAGAACAACAAAACTGTTAAGAAAAGTGTTTTGAAGTTATGAAATATAAACGCTGTGTGCAAATTGCAAATATAAAACAGGAACTATCTCGACCTCAAAACTTTCATAAGATAAAGATAGAAATTTGACTTGCTGAGAAAAATAAATATTACTCTTTTTATCTGAAAAAAGGTGTTTTTATTAAGCTGGAGGAAAATTTTGCAATCTAGTCTATGCTCTTTATTTTAGAAATGGGAATATGAAATCCAGTGGGTGAACATAATTTGCCCAAAATGTTGATTTATGGGAATGAGATACACTGTGAGATCATTTCTTTTTCTACAGTGATTCTCAGATGGCGATGCAGAGAAAACTCTAAGCATGAAACAAAAACTACGAAAGCAAGACCATTTCTTAACATTAGCTTCTCCATTCAAGCTGGACTAATAGACCATTTACATCAGCCAGGGTAAAGAGAAGCCCCTGGTAGACCAAAAAAAAAAAAAAAAAAAAAAAGCCATTTGTTAGACAGTTACTGTCACCTGACTGATTTTTATCTGTAAATCATATGCCTACAATCCAGGTAGCTGCCCCCACGTGATTATGGATGCCCCCATTATCAGCAAAATCCAGGCAACTAGTTTTCAAGCTAAGTTGAAGATCTAGCTACACACTGAGAGCCTTTTATTTATGGTCTCTTTATTGAACTAATAAAGCATAACAAGTTAATCAATCTCTAATTGCTAATCACAATGTTCATTAGGTATATCTATAAAGAATTAAGCCTCTACAGTCCATGAAGAAAACCACCTCCTATACAGATTGGAGGAAGACTTAAATAGTGCTTTTCAAACTACTGCTTCACAGAATACCAGTGTTCACAGTGTTCAAAGGATCTCTGGGAAAAGTTATTCTAGGGTCAAAATACACATGTGAAATGCTGAATTAAACAAAGCTTAATACTTTTCAATGCAGGCCTTGTCAGAGACTTTTCTGTGCTTAATGTGCTCTGTGCCTAACTGGTTCGCTAGCTGATTTGAACAACAGAATCTTTTTGGAACAATAGAATGCTTTCAAGGAACACATGTTAAAAAACATAACGTAAAGAAATGCAAAATTTTTGCAAATAACACGGTATCTTTATCACTAAGCATTTTTTTTTGGTAGTAAAGAAACATAACATAAAATTTACCATTTAACTATTTTTAAATGTACGGTTCAGTAGCATTAAGTATATGCACATAGTTGTGCAACTATCACCCATCTTCAGAATTTTTCAGTTTTTCATACTGAAACTCTGCACCCATTTGTTGACAGTAAACAAAAAGTCAGCCAGATATTTCTTCAGCAAAATAGGGTTATTTGGAAATAACAAGTAATTGCAGTCCACAACATGCAACCATGATGGGCCACATGCAAGTTCACTAAAACAAAGAGGAAGCTCTTACAGAGAGGAAAAGGAAGTTTGGAAGGGCTGTTACAGCTTCCCCTATTATGCTTCAAGATCAACAGAGGACATGAGAGCTCCCCCTTCTGGCCTCCCTACTTTACTTTAAATGAGGTTTCTGCTTATTAATCTTTTTCCTATTCTCCCTTCCTTCAGCCCCTGGCAACCACCATTCTACTTTCTGTCTCCATGAATCTAACTACTCTAGGTACCTCATATAAGTGGAATCATGCAGTATGTTTGTGACCAGATCATTTCACTTAGCATAATGTCCTCAAGGTTCATCCATGTTGGAGCATGTGTCAGAATTTCCTTTCTTTTTAAGGCTGAATAATATTCCATTGTACGTGTATAGTACATTTTGTTTATCCATTCACCTGTTGATGGACACTTGGGTTACTTCTACTCTTTTTTTTGGAAGGTAAAAAATACCATATATTTGACCCCCTTTACTCACTTCACCCTACCCCCCTATATTTTACACACCCTGTACCCCCTCTATCTTCCCCCTCCTCCCTTACCTCCCCCCACCATCCTCTGGTTGTTTCTACTTTTTGACTAATGTGAATAATGCTACTATGACTCACTAAGCTTCATTTACTATAAAATTCACTCTGATTTTACTCATGAAACTGAAAAAACTCAGTCCAAAACTTTCATAAAATCTTTTCTGATGAATAAGAATTGCTGACTGGCTAAGGCTCTTACAAGCCTTGGATGACCCGATGGCAAAATTTCTCACAGGCACTGTTTCATTCTTTCAGGGGAAGCATTTGGCAACCACATAAAACTTTCCAGAGAGCACACACATAGCTGTCTGACTGTTCCTACTTCCCAGCGCAGCTTTGTCCTCTTCCAAAAAGAGCAGTCATTTAGACCACATGGATTCAAACCCAGATGAGGAGTGCTTAGAAGCTCATGTGGGCACCAGGCATCTAGCTGAGTGACTTGACCTTGAGGATCTTTTTTTTTTCTAATTGGAAGGTATCCTCATCTCAAGAGAAAGAGTCTTTCATCAAGCATTTCAAATCCTGCAATTAGCTTCTTTACTGAGATGAAATTTTATTGCTCTCCATCAAAGGTCTTTTAAGATTTAAAGAACGAAAAGGAGGTACCGTGTGTTTTTAAAATCAGGGAAGCATGAATTGACATGACCTCCTGTTGAGTTCAATGGGAAGAAAGTACAGGGATTCTTTTAGGAATTAGCAAGAAACCACACTGGCTAGACAGACAACATAGTGTGGGAAGAGTCTAGGAAGTACTAGAAGAGAAGCTTCCCTCTCCGACTTATAGGAAGTTATTAGCACCTTACAAGAGGACAACGGGAAAATTAAGAAGTTGAAATATCTGCTCTAAGTGCAGGACATAAGGTCTATATTACACTGTTTTGTATTTGACTCTTTCTCTTCTTTAAGCCAAACCTTGCAGCTCCTGAGTGGCTGGGTGACTCGCTCTCCAGTCTACTGTCTGTCCTTTGATATTTAAATACAAATGAACTTGATCTTGAATATGATGAGCACTCAGCATTCTCTTTCAATACTATTACTGGGACTTCCTAGGGGCTTATATTTCTCCCAGTTCTCACTTAACCCAATCTCTTAATCCAGAGAATTCTTGTACTCTGTGACATCTCTCCTGCAGCTTTTTTCCTTCTCTACCTTGCGCCAACCCAAACCTGGAACTCAGTCCCTCTGCCTGGTTTTTCCAAAGCACCACTGTATAGGCATTTGTGAAAAGGAGGGTTGCACTGAAGAAGATCTTGGGACACTGACAGGGAGATCACAGCCTCAATGAATTCCCCAAGACTGGATACAGAACATCTTACTTGCCTCCCCTTCTCAGCAGTGTGCATCTTTCTAGGTCCTATCCCCAGCGCACACTCTCTCTTTTCCTTAGATTATTCTTTGTGTCTTTGGTGGAAGGAGGAAGATGGAGCGGCTGGGGCGTCTCCTCACCTTGCTCCCTCTTAGGTCGCCTTTGGACATTCAAGATTCTGTTTTCATTAATTGTGCAGAATGATTTACTCTTCTTTGATTGATGCCAGCCAATCCAGAAAATTCTCTGAGGGTTACTCTTTCATGTCAAAAAAATAGAATCTCGAGATGTATTTACTAAATATAGTCCTTCTAGTAGGTGCCATACTTTTCTCTTTATTATCAATATTAAGCCTGATCTTCCTAATGAGAGCTAACCTTTGCTTTCTACACACTTTTCTAAAGATAGTGAGGGTTAGACATAAATTAGGGTAAAGTCTTATAGTAATGAACAATCCAGGTTGTCTCTCTTGCTGGCAGATTGCCTAGGGAGGCACAATTCATGTTCACTTTTTAATTTCTCCCTTACCTGCCTGCACTTTTATATCTTATCTCTGTGTCAGCCCTCTCTTGGAAGCCCAGTTACATTTCCCATCAAGCATGGATTTTTAAGGGCTGTTGATTGAGGGTCCTCAACTCTGTACCTAAGGCAAGGTTAAGATGCCAGGAGAAGAAGTGTTAATATTTACATCTTGAAAACACACAGGATTTGGCTTGAAAAGAAGAGGTACAATGCCCAAAACCAAGTCTGGGAATGACAAAGAGAAATTCTACTCTTTTGATGTAGGCTGTAGGATTAAAATTTCACATGATAATTTCCAAAAGAATTTTCTTCTTGATTCATCTGATCTCCTTTCCCTGCTCCCTGCATTTCTTCACATTTTTATGGTAAATATTCCACCCGATTAGCAGGCAGTATGTATTAGAGCAAAGGGAAAATAGCTTTTGCTCTAGGAGGACTTCAGCTCTACCTATTAGCACTGAACTCCTGGTTTTAGCATCCCTTTGGACTGACTTATGACACCTGCATGCCCTTGTTGGTTGGCCTCACTGTCTTCACCTTGTCTGGGTCTCTCAAACTTGCTGCTGCTTCTTTACCTTCAGCCATTCTCCCTGGAATTTCTCTCATCCACCAGTAGCCCATAGGCAATGCTATTAGACACTCACTCACAGATTTAGCAGAGCTTAGTTTATACACATTGCTGACAAGGCTTATTGCCTGATTTTGAAACCTAAAGCTCATTTGTATTATTATATTAAAATGTTTGGTGGTTTGATAAAAACAGGCAGATTGGCAGTACCCAGAAGTAACACAGCACAAATCAACTCTAAGGAAGAGACTATAAATCTTAAGCAGGAGACATGGAACCAGAAAAAGAATGAAAGGCTATCTGGTTTAGAAACAAGTTACTATATATCCAAATGAATCCCAGAGAGTATCATTATATTAAAGCATAGTATTATAATGGCTCTCTATAGTGATGACTGAAAGTTAATAAAAAGAATCCAAATCAAGTTTGGTATTCTCTTTTTAAAGAGGCGGGTAAGTAAACAATGTACTTTAGAAAGATCGCTATTAAAATATTTAATATTATTAAAGTTATGCTCAAATCTGAGAGAAGAAAAAAGTGAGTAAGAAGAAAATGAATGTTTATTATGCTTGCAGCTGTGTGCCAGATATTGGGATTAGGTATTTAGAAGGCATACATTGGTTTTACTTCATTTAATCCTCACAACAACCCTCACGAGTATGTACTTTGGAAAGTTTTTCTCTAAAACTTTGGAAATCAGAGACGAGACCAAAAGTGAAGAACCCACTATTTATGAAATGGAATAGAAATATACAGCATCCCTTAAGAAGAATTTCTTTCGGGTCTTCAGAAATTTGGCTCACACCCGATGGGAGATGTTTAGGATTAGAAGGGATGTTGATCAGCCATGAGAGCACAGAAAAGGAGAAGCTCAGGGACACATTTTTTGGAGGGTGCACTCAAGTACTGTCCAGGAACGAGTATGCCCAGGACCCATGGTCAGTCTGACCCAGGAGGCAAATCTATCTCTGTGTGGCTCTTTCTTTGCTCCTGCCGCCTGCTCACTGAGCAGCCTTTGATGATTCGCATTCCCATGTGGTTTGACCACCATTGACAGAGGTGCTAGTCAGGCTAAAATATGCGTCTGGTCTTTTAGAGCTTTCCTTATTCTAAATTATTAAATCAGTATTCTGGTCTCATAAATCTTCATCTTGAGAGCTTTCTTAGCATGTGTCAGCCTCTAAGCCCCTTCAAACCCAGTATCTAGGGTTCTAAGATGGTAAGACAAGGGTTCACCCGGGACCTCAGTGTATTCATCAAGGTAAACGTCATATTCTATTGTGAGGCTTCTTCATGTTGGCCTTTCCCAGGCAACACTCCTCATGCCTTTCTATGGATCCCATTCTCCAGTTCAGGAAATAGAATCTACTTTGAGAACTGTACGCAAGAAGGGATTTGATTCAGAGAATTAGGTCTTTTCAAATCAATGGAAGGGCTTAAGGATCAGGTTCCAGACTGGCCTTTCTGGAGTGAGCCACAGAAATATAGAACTGATCTACCTTGGGAGCTACTCCTCTGAGGCTGTCAGTGTGGCTACAGAAGCAAACAGCCACCATCCTGCCAATGGTGGCTCATGCTCATAAAATTGGAGAATGGACTCTCCAAGCCACAGTCAGGATAGAAGCCAGATCAAGAAAGCATGCATACTACCACTCTTTCTCTACCCGCCAGAAATCTGGAGACTGGACCCTGGAACCATCTGTAGGAATGCCATATGTTTCTACAGCTTTCTTTCCAGGAAAATGGCCTCCATTTCACCTCTTTCTGAAAATCATACAAGTGTCTCTAATTGGTGGAATCAAATTCACATCCTGAACTCTAGTTACAGTGAAGCCTTAGAAATGTAGTTTTTACTCCTCTAGCCTCTCCAGTAAGAACAACGGTAAAATGGAAACTGGGTGACCCAGTCTAGAGCATCCAGCACAGATGCTTTTACCCGCTTTTTACAAAAAATTTTCTAAAGAGGGCACGTAATTTAAACAAGTCTATACCTAGCAAATGGAAGAACTGGGACTTAAAAACAGTTGCCAAATTCATATTCTTTTTACTCTACCACCCTGATATTCAGATATCTGGACAATTCACTTTTGCAAAGGGCCTATTTCCCTGAACGTGAGGTAACTGTCACAGTTCAGTTACAATCCTCTATGGCGTTTTGGCTCTTTCCAATACCACTACACAGGTGCCAGAATGCGGAGGAGGGATGAATGCACCAACATCACTGGCTATAATTGTATAATCGTGCTGTGCCTCTTCCATGGATTCACTTATCTCTGCTAAACTCCACAAGTGTATATCTGCCTTTGCCCCCTAATGTTTGCTCTGCTCCCCCTTCTGAGTCCCAACCCCAGAAAGTATTCCCAGCCATCCCACTCCCTGACCTTTCTTTCCAGCCTCTACTTACATATTGACTTAAGCTTAAGCCTCTGGGTGTGTGTTATCCATATACTCTTCCTTGGAATGAATGGACTCCCATCCTCATGAGAACCTGCTTCCCTGTTCTGTCCTGTCTTCCTGTCTGAGGCCCATCTGTGCCCCTGGATAGCATTTCTAGTAGCTGATAAATTAGGTCAGCAATAAGCAAAGGTCATATCTACCTACTCTTTTCAGAGGTTTGCATTTTGTTTTAAAATAATTGTGTGTGTGTGTGTGTGTGTGAGAGAGAGAGAGAGAGAGAGAGAGAGAGATAAGAGCCTTGACCCCTGGCTCCCAGAAGCTTCTCCATCTACATCTTACCAAATGCCCTATGCTGGGACAACCATATTTCCCGTGTTATAAATGGCCATCCCACTAGTCATTAATTATAGATGGCCCCAAACATTAAGAAACACTATAGGATGGTCCATTAAGCTAAACATTTATGGTTTAGGCCCCAGCAAAAGCCTTTGCCCACACTTTAAATCAAATAAAATTCATGAGTGCTCAGAATATTTTCTGGCAACAGAAGCTTGTTTCGAGCATGGAGGTGCCTCCTGGGTTTTCAACTTTTCTAAGGGAACAGAGAGTCAGAAAGATAATTTGTGACCCAGTAAGAAAAACCTCTGTACTGGATACAGAGGCCAATTCAAAATCCCTGCAAATCCATCTTCCAATACAACTTTCATTGCCAAATCATCAAAGAAAACCAAACCACAAGGGACATTTTCACTAAGAACTCTGTAACACGTTGCAGTCCTGACTTTGGTATGGCAGGGCCAGACAAACTCTTAGAGCCCTGAGTGCTGAAAAAATGATGGGGTTTTTCCTGTCTTCTCACCTCCTTTTAAAAAAATGCTGTTAAGAAGGAGTTCCAGTCAAGATGGTGGGGTAGATAAATGCTGTGCTTGCCTCTTCCCATAATTGCATTAAAATTGCAACTAAATTATGAAACAGTTAACCTGGTGAACGATCTGAAGACGAGCTGAACAGAACTCTTATAACTGGGGATATAAAGAAGAGACCACGTCGAAACTGGTAGGAGGGACGGCGATGTGAAATGGGATGCTCTCACACCCATGCATGGTGGTTGAGCAATGGGAGGGATATCTTGGCAGCTGAGCACCGTGTCCCCCTCGCCCCCGCAGAGAAGCAAGGAACCCCAGCCCCACACCAGGCCCTCCAGCCCAGAGTTCAAGTGTCAAGAAGAGGAGTCCCCACAAAATTTGGCTGTGAAAATCAGTGGAAATTCCAGCCATCCAGGTGAGATGGAAGGCAGCTGGAAAACCAGACTTCTCCTTAAAGGACCCGCATACAGACTCACTCACTTGCAGGCACTCACCCATAGCTCCAGCATAGGGTCAGCCACTCAGGGGTGCTAGAGACATACAGGGAAAGACTGAGTTGTGTGGCTTCAGCGCGAGGGCTGGTGGGACAGCTAACGTAGTCCCTATGTTGAGATCTCTGAAGCAGCCTGCAGGTGAGCGCCATCTTGCCAGTGTCGAGCCCTGCACCCACACGGCCAAAACTGAATCTACTTCACCAGTGAGATCTACTTGCTCCACCCCAGTGACTTCCTGAGACCCCACCCCACTCAACTTGCAAATTGCTCAGTAGCAATTTCAGGTGGTTACTGGGCAACCAACCCCCAACCCGCGCTTTCAGCAGGAAGGAGGCTCCTAAGTAACAGGCCTTCGCTGGACACCTCGGGAGACATTTTCAGTGGTGGGAAACCAGTCCTGGCCTGAGCTACAGTATTTCTTAGACAAATCTCGGGGGTCTATGGGCCTGAGGCGGGCAGCGGCTGACATCGGTGTAAACTGAGACTTTTGCAAGTGGCCACAGGTTCAGCACTGGCAACAAATCTGAATCTGCATTAACTTGGGGAACACCATTTGTCCCACCCTAGTGATTCCCTGGACTCTGCTTCATCCAATCCTGGTGCCCCCAAGGCTCATTCAGCTTTGGGGTAGCCAGCAGGCAGCCTCAGGCCTGAAGAACCCCTGGGACTTTTGCTGAGCTCCTCCAGGCCCATATTGGTGGCAATAAACCTGTTTCACCATGTGGCCTCTCCCACATGCCTCCAGGCCCAGTTCAGGCATCAACCAAATATGGATAGCTTTGTAGCCCTACCAGGTAGCCCTGAGCCAGTCATAGGCAGTGGCTGACTTTGGCCTGCATGGGAGGCCCTCCAAAGGGGCTCCAGAACCAACATACCCAGAGGCTGGTGTTAGGCCTCAACAGAGCACCACCTGATTAACCCTATAAGTGAGTACCCCAAGAGTGGTTTCAACAGGTACATGAATCCACTAGGGCAAACCCCACTCTGTGGGGTCAGCCCCCACACAGCAGCTAATATATCATGGGCATAGCCAATCCTCACAGCCAGTCAGCTTGACAGTCAATCCCACTCTTGATGTGCTAACAACAATCGAGGCTCAGCTACAACAGGAGGGCATGCATAAGCACACCAGGATCACTCCTGTAGAACTCAGCACAGGTGATCAGGAAGACTATGCCTCCAGGCCACACAGGACACCTACTACATAAGACCACCTGGTGAAGAAAGAGAGATGTAGCAGATAAACCTAATACATAGAAACAAAGAGAGGCAGCTAAAATGAGAAAACAAAGAAACATGTGTCAAGTGAAAGAACAAGAGAAAACTCTAGAAAAAGAACTAAGGAAAAAGAGGCAAGCAACATACCAGATATAGAGTTTAAAACACTGGGTTTGGGTTTGGGTTTAAGTTTGGGTTTGGGTTTGAATGTGCCTGCTTTGCAGGTGCTGGAGCACATGTTGAATATGCCTGTTTAAGTGATCCATCCAGGTGTCTGCTAACAATGAACTTTCTGCCCCCTCTGACCTGAATGGTGTAGCTTTGTCAGTGCCAAGATAAGGGTGAGGTAAATGAGGCACTCACTTTGGGCACCACATTTAAGAGGGTGCCAAAAAAAAACCTCAGGAATCAGGATAAAAACTATATTAAAGCAATATTTTTAAAATAAAAATTATTGCACAGAATTCATGAACAAATACCAAATTTTTAATAAAGACAGGATCCAGTGGTGCCATGACGAGGCAGTTTTTAATGATTAGTTCTCCTCCATCCAAGCCCTCATACCCCCACCCCCACACCCTGCCCAGAAGGAGATTTTGGAGATACTATTGATGATTTTGCTTCCATTAAAGCCAGGAAAGTAAAATTATTATAAATTCTTTGGGGGAGTATGCATAAAATCTTTAGCCTTAAATAATGTGAGTTTTAGTGTACCCTGCTTATTCATTTTTCGACATGTGTTCAAATTCTTTAATATTCTAGGGGTAAAAAATAACATTAAAAAATAGGTAAAAACATGTTCGGAGGGATGTACTTGTTTCCTCTGGCCCCAGGCATCTATACAGTTTTCCGTGGTGCTGGCTTTGGGTCATGAGGAGGAATGTAACTGAGCTTGGGCCCCCACAACCCCAGAGGGAAGCAGAGAAAGAGAGGGACAGCTCGGAAGGCGCCCACAGCTATAGCTGTGCCTCTTCATACAGCACTGAGTGGAACCGGAAGAGAAGAGGAAGAAAGAGGTGAAAATTATGGAGTAACTGAATGGACAGGCAAGACACCTATAGAACTGGGGTAGCTGCTTTTCAGGAAGTTGATGGTTTAGTATTAGAAAGTAAGAACAAGAGCCAGCAAAATTAGAGTCACGCTGCTGGGACAGTCAATTTACCATAGTAGTTCAGCAAGTAGGTGCCCCACAGCCACCTCCCCTGGGTCTGGTTTCCTGCCGAATGTAGGTGGTATGTTACCTTCCAAAGAAATCATTCGCCACTTGGATGCCCTGCTCTGCAGGTGGAAAAGGAGCAGAATGGAACGGTCTCAGCAGCTTTTTCTCCCCACCCTTTCTCTGCCATTCTTTCTTCCTACAAATTCCCATCACTCCCAGCTTCCTTCTCTTCTTTCACTGTAACCTTTCTCCAGCCTCTGTATCTGTACATTTTATTCTCTCCATGGGAAAAAAAGGCAAGATTGGGGGCCAATGTATGCTCTCACTTTGTAACCTTAATAAAAATTCCCCAAAGTTGGACCCTTAAATTTAATTTTTTAACCAAAACTTTCCATGCTCTAGGGTTAGAAAAGCATCTGCATGGGAATGGAAAGTGAAGAGTATTATGGAAATATGAGGCCCCAGACTTGAAATTTTAAAAGAAGACTTCTATTTGCAAAAACTGCTTTGCAGGAAGGAAGATGATCAGTGTTTTACCAGCTTAAGGCATTGATTACCATATTCTTAACATATCAAAGTTTCTTTCCTATATAAAGAAACCTCTGAGAATTTACTAGAAGTCTCTAGGGGAAGAGGTCCCAGAGGGAGATACAGCTTCATGATACCCAACAGGATTGTGGGATCAGATTTTGCCATCATAAATTGGATATGCCATTTGAAATGGGTGCTGATAGCATACATTCAAAGAGGATGGGTATTTGCCTAGTAAATATTAAAGATCTATAAAGGGTCACAGTATGTGTCCAAGGGAGTAATATATTGAAGCTCTATAAAGGAGTCAAAGTATTTTTCCAGGAAAGTAAAATGGTGAAGATCTATGTAAGAATGAAAATGTTTGCCCAAGGGAATAAAACATTAAGGACTATGTGCTGGTGGAAATTTTATCTTTTAAGATCAACTGGGCAAATTGGAACGTCGGGTCATACTACACATATACCTCATTTACGTGCATTAGTAATTCTGACTCATTTATTGAGAAACCCATAAAGTCACCGGATTTGAATTAGGCCGGGAGCAAGAGAAGCCTTGCAATTAGGCCGGTTAGTAAAAAATTAAATTTAAGGATCCAATTCTGGGGAGTTTTTATTAAGACACTTGAGCCTTATAATGCAGATGATCCTGTGATGCTCATGGTGTCTGTAGCAGACAAAGGTACTTTACAGAATCTCTGGCAAGCCCCAGTAGAAGTACAGCCCCCTGAGGTTTTGGAGCAAAGCCATGTCCTCCTCTTTAAATGTCTATTCTACTTTGAGAAAGAGCTTCTGGCTTAGTAGTGAGCCCTCATTGAGACTGAATGCCTGAATGGAGCCCAAAGCACAGTTCTGTCCCAGCTGCTCATTGCGAGATGGGTAGCATCTGAATCCTAGTTTACAGCATTGGGCATACAAAACACATGCCATAATTGAGTAGAAATGGTTCAGA
The DNA here is from genome assembly GCA_004027375.1 of Macroglossus sobrinus. Taxonomy (NCBI): domain Eukaryota; kingdom Metazoa; phylum Chordata; class Mammalia; order Chiroptera; family Pteropodidae; genus Macroglossus; species Macroglossus sobrinus. The sequence continues at coordinate 485,937 of PVKZ01000860.1, read as the reverse complement.
AACATAAGTAAGTTGGATGAACAGGTGGCTCAGTCTCCTACGGCACCTACTTTAGCTACATCGCTGCTGCACTTGGAATTGCATCTGATTAAGTTTCCAACAATGCACAGACCCAGATCCATCTGCCTTCTTGCCAGGCCAGCAGGCAAGGTAAGTGATGATATGGAAGGAACACCATTCCTGCATCTTTCAAGTCTTTAATGATGGCACTAACTATTGCAATACACCCAGGTACTGATAGAGAGAGGAAGTCCCAGTGACCTCTGCTTGGATCTTTCTATCTTCATAGCCCTCAGTCCATAAGTCAGGAAACCAAGGTGATGATTCTGCCAGTTACCAGTGGATCTATTCCAATCATGCATTCAGGAACTTAGTAAATGTCTCAAGGTAAATTAAAAGACTTTGTAGGCCCACTGTGAGATGCATTTAGACTAAAATTCCATTTATCACCCCAAATTCATAAGCTCGCACTCTGGCAAACTGTAGATGCATTTCAAGTCCCCAGGGATTAACATTAATTCCAATTTATTATCTACAGTTCCTCATGATATTGTTATTTCTCTTTCCTCAGTTCACTGTCATTCTGATAATATAGATGCAGGTCCTTTGGGGAAGTCTTGGAGGAATATTTACACTATATAATGTGGTAGTGTCACAGGCTCCTTCCTCAAGGAGACTCGGTCTCTCATTCATTCCAAAGGCTCCAAGTCACAGAACAGGCTTGAGTGGGATCAGGGTAAGGGGAAACAATTTATTTCACTGTGGTGACACAAGTTCATTCCCTACTGTCCAGATCTCAAATGTTTCTGGTTATAATTATTACTTTAGTTGGCTGCCAACCTATCAGTACTAAGGATACTGATCAAATAGCCATAATGAGTCGCCACATTCAGATTGCTGTTTCATCCCTACTGACCATTTCAATAATTGGATCCATGTAGTCTCAGGCAGTTAAGTGCTGCCAGTTGGTCTCAGCCACTCTAGGGGTGTATTACAACGTGGTATCTACCACTTTCATCCCTAGCTAGCAGGAGATAGACAGACTTTTATGGAATTATGGTTTTCCTTCATCGATGAATTTCTCAATGCTTTGTGTCTTCATAGTGGAATGTGGGAGGATCACATCTAAAAAATATATTACAACCTTCCTCTCTCTAAGCCTTTGGATTCCTTTCTTTTCATTACACCAAAGAGGTTATGACATCTCAATATCATTGAATTAGGCCACTGTCAAGTCCAGGTTTCAGTTAACTAAACAAGCAAACTGACAGTAACCCCTCCTAGCTGCTCCAGATAACACAAAGGTTTCAAAATCTTTGTCAATTGCACCTATATCGATAAATGAAGTTTGGTCCAACATGCTATGCCCTCATATTTGGTAGTATTTAGTCAGAAAAATGGAAATCACCTTAGGCATTTTCAGCACAAAGGGATTTAAAAGAGGAGATATTGTTTAAAAGTGCTAAAAGGCCTAGAGAACCAAGTGGGGAGAGGGAGAGAGAGGTACTATTTATTACCCAAAGATCAGGCACCGCAAGAAGTCACTACCATCTGTATCAGTTGGCTTGGGCTGCCATAACAAAGCTAGAAAACTACTGCAATCATTCAGAGAAGATAACGTGGCAGCTGGGGTCGAAGTGAAAGCTGTGGAGATGGTTAGAAAAGAGATTTGTTGATAAACTGGATGTGGAGTATAAAAGAGAGAAATTGTGGATGGCTCCAAGATGGCTCACTGGCTATTCTTAACACGAACGCCAGACTGGCCCTTGATTCGTGGACCTCTGTTCTTCCTTTTCTATACTCATTCCCATAGTGATCTCACCCAATCTCATGGACTTAAATGCCATACATTTCTGTATGTAGCTCCAGCCCTGCTGTCCCACTTATATATGACATTTTCAGGCTTGCATATTCAATTATCTTCCAAAAAATTTCACTTGAATGACTAATAAATATATCAAAGTTATTATATCCCACACAGGACTTAATTCCTCTTCTACTTTTTCAAAAATATTTCTGCTTTGATATTTTCCCATCGCAATTTCAATCAGGCCAAAAAGAACATCTTGGCATAATCCTTGACTTCTCAATTTCAAACACTACCTCCAATCTTTTCAGCTATGATATTAGCTCTATCTTCAAAATACAATGTAAACCCCGCTACTCATCATTATCCTCACCAATACCACTCTAGTTCTTGCCCCAGCCCCCTAACTAGTTTGCTTAATTCCACATTTGAGCCCTTGTTGTCTGTTCTCCACAAAACGAGCAGAGTCAATCTTTTAACACTTCAGTTAGACCATGTCTGGCACCTGTCCACTTCGTGCTCCTTAATGGATGGGGGCATACTCCACCACTCGCCATTCACATCAGCCTAAATCAAGGAACCACGAAATCCTTCCAAACACTCCAAAACCATCAAAATATAAGCCTCTGCTGTCAAGAAGTCGGCCAGATCTCCAGAGGCCTCATATTTGATTCTAAGCCTTTTGAAATGATAGTTTTTAGCCTGTCATCCACACCTTAGCCCCTCCAGCCTCATCATCTCCCTCGCACCAGTTTCTCAATAAATCCCTACAGTGAATGGGTCATAATTCTTCAGACTTGTTTCTTCTCACTTTTCTCGTTCTCCATGTAATGGAAAGAATATGGCCTTGGGAGTTAGCCAGTCGCTCTCTCAAAGTCTTATATCTTTCATTAATAGAATGGACACTATACCTACTCATTATGGTTTTATGACATTAAATGGGATAAAATAAACAAAATGCCTGGCTATAAGTAGTTTTCAATAAATGTTTCATTTCCTACTTTCTTCTCCCGATATCTACTTACTTTCCCTTTCTTCTCTTTTTTATTGATTTTTTTTCTTGAATTAAGAGTCAACTTTATATATATTCAGCCAAAGGAGATCTGCCAAGATAAAATGGAAAATGAAGCAGGTGGCCAAATTGTGCTGACACTCTCAAACCCTACTTTTAAGGGCATGAAGATTCTCAGGCTAAAGCAGTAAATCATGCCATTCTTTGGCTTTGCTTGAGTTGAGAGGACCAGGTTTTATTTCCCTACCTATCCAGACTGAAAGAAAACTGTAAAACTGTAGGAACAACCAGTTTTTTCCATTGCCAGAAGTAATTAGATCTCAGAAACATGGTGGCTTGGGGAAATAAATTCAATGTGAAGCTGATTTCATTTGATAGGATACTTAAATCTCAGTGCCTGCAGAGAAACTCTGTTCTATTGATTATGGGTGTATTTGGCTTACACCATATTTTTATTTACATAAGATAGCTTAGAATAGTGAAAAAAATATATGCAGACCTTTGAGAAGAAGCCTGTTCTTAAAATGTCTCCCCTGTTTCATGAGAGAGGGAGAGAAGTACATAAACTTTTGTAAAGTAATGAAAGCCCCTAAACTAATAAGGTTCCTGGAGATTTTTATATGTGGGAAAATATGGTCATAAATACAACCAGTCAACTCCGACAAACAAGGTGATTTGTGGCCTCATGTTAGCAGAGCAGAACCTGATTACACCTGCAAAATGTTTTCAGGGAACTGAAACAGATTCAAAGGATCATCTATCACTTAGTAGCTGTTTTCTTTGTTTATAATCTATTCCTACGTGTTATCTATCCCTGGTTTAATAATACAATAAATTTTTGTTTGGAGTTTTCAAAAACATCATTTTCTGTTTTGTTTGTAAAGAAGCAGTTGTTCAGGCTCAGGTGTGTGCCCTTGGCACCCCTGTTGCATGGAGCTGAGGCTATCAAACCTTGACCCAGTGTCCCAAAGCCTGGTGCCATCTCTTAGTGGAGGCACAGCTCAGGAAGGAGCTGAATCTCCAAGAAAAGTGAGTGACTGTCTAGTGTCCTTGGGGCCTAACTGAACCCCCACTGGATGAAGCCTGCAGTGTAGAAAAGTGGCACATAGCTCCTGTCAAAACCAATGATCTGGAAACCTTTACTCAATAATAACCCAACTGACTCAATAAATCAGTCCAACCAAGAGAGCAGAAATCACTAAGCAAACTTGGGGAACTTGATCATTGACCTCAGGGAGAGAGAAGGTTATCATGGTCCTTGGACCAAATATATTCTAAGTTCTCTTTCTAAATGCTGTATAAGCACATATTCATCAGGCTGTTTTTCTGCCATGTTTATAATTAACAACCGGCAGAGAGCAGTCACCATAGATTCTAAAAGGAACCCCTCTTCACTCGTAGAAGACTTGATTTCATTTTCTTCTGTGTGAAGATTGAGCTGGAGCAGTATAAAGCCCACATTTCTATAGTATTATAATAGTATCTATATTTTTTGCACATGGAATGAATAATTACACATTTTTTTAGAAGCACCAGCATATTTCCAGATAAATTTATGATACGCCTTACTACAAGGTCTGTGCAGGTAATAAAAAAAAAGCAAAGCATGCCAGATATCTTGTTGGAGAAAAATAGACAATAATAGAGACCATGGCAAACAGCACAGCAGATGGGATGGCACGTGCCTAGAATAAAGGAGGTGGTTGCCACTCAACTCTCACTTACGGTTGTCATGTGGAAATTCAGGTTTCAAGAGTAGATGCAAATCTGAATTTGTGTTATTTCTCATTTATTGTAAACACTATTTAGCTTAAACTAGCAAAATATTCTTGAGACTCCATGGTTTACAACCTCTGATTCAACCACTCATTCTGACATTGCTGAGACCTCTCATGGTGGGGAGCAGGTGAGGTCCCAGATCAGTCACTGGCATGGTGACCCCAGAATGACAAGGTATGAAAGAAGGATCATGGATTTAGTTTAGGGCCCCCAAATATGGGAGAGGAAATCAGGAACCTTAGGACATCCTCCTGGGGAATACATCGATGCTTAGGAGACAAAATGAAAAGGAGAAGTGGAGAGTGAAAGAAAAAGCACAATCACTGAGAGAAAAGGTAAAGAAGGGAGTGGTCAGGTGAGGGAAATCCTACATGGGCAAAATCCCTTATTTGGTATCTTAAGTCAGTTTGGGTTGCTATAACAAAAATACCCTAGTCTGGGTGGCTTAAATAATAGAAATTTCTTTCTTACAATTCTGGGGAGTCCAGGCAGCTCAGTTCCTGGTGAGAACCTTCTTCTTGGTTGTGAATTATAAAGGTAAATGCATTTTTCTTATTCCTGCATTTTAGCTATTAAGTAGGATACTTGCTATAGTATTTTAAAAACATTATTTGTCAAGTTAAGAGAGGATTCCCTTTTATTCTTAGTTAAAAGGTTTTTTTTTAATCATGATTGAGGATTGATGTTTCTCAAATGCTTTTTAAGCACCTATTTAAATCATATAGCATTTCTTTTCATCTGTTAATGTGAAGAATTGCACTAATAGATTTTTGACTGTTGAACCACCTTTGCATTTCTGGAATAATCCCTCTTGTTATGATATATGTTATTTCTAAACACGTTATATGAACATTTTATTTGAGATTTTTCTGCTTCTACTCATAAGTTGACTATAATTTTGACATCAAGGTTACCCTGGTCTCATTAAATGAGCTGTGTAGCTTTCCATTTTAAACAATATACATGAGCTAGAGATCATCTGTCCCTTGTAAGTTCAGTAAAACCTACCTGTAAATCCTTCTTCTTTTAAGCATGAGAATTTTTAACTAGCAACTCTTTTTGATAATGATTATTATTAGTGTATGGACTCCTGTTTTTATAAACCATGTAAACTTTTTATCACTCTGAGTCTCAGTTTCATCATCTGTTCCTACTGCTAAAGTTTATTATTACTATTCATTTATTTAACTTCTTTCTTCTTTAGACAATTTAGATTATTATACTTTTAGGAAAAAAAGTTATTTGTTTTTTCTTCTGTTATTTGTCATATTGCTTTTTGTTATGTATCACATTGCTTTTCCATCTATGATTATATCTCTAATTTTCTCATTAAAAATTGTATATTTATTCCCCACAGTCAGTCTTGCTTAAGGTTTGTTTGGTTTTTCTCTCCAAAAAACTAATTTTTAGTATGTTAAGCTTATCTAAATTATTTCATTGTCATAATTCATTACTTTCTGTATTTATTATTTTCTTGTTTCTTTGTCCACTCAATGTTTTGTACACAAATATTAGTAGCAGCTTTATCTGTAGAGCCAAAATCTGAAAACAATCCAAATGTCTATCAGCAAGCAAATAAATAACAATATTCATGTACTGTGGCACAGTCATTCAATGGAAACTACTCAATAAAAAAAATTATTGATACAGCAGCATGGCTATAACTAAAAAAAAAGTATGCCAAGTTAAAAAAAAAAAAGATTATACACTTTATGATTCTATTCATGTAAAATTTTAGAAAGGACAAACTAATCAATAACTACAAAAACATCTCAGTGGTTATCTGAAGTTGCAACAAGGGTGTGTGTGTGGGGGGGGGTCATTATTAACAGGAAAGAGACACAAATTCCACAGGATGTAAGTGTACTATAGATGACAGTATATACTATACCTGGTCTGTGGTGGTAGTTACATAAGTGCCTAAACTTTTAAAACTCATCAAACTGTGCCATTAAAAAAATGGGTATATTTTATTTTATTGTGTGTAAATTATACCTTCATAAGCTTATTTTTTTAAAATACTATGAGATACCATTTCTAACCCATTGGGACAGTTAATACTCAAAAGACTGACAATATAAATGTTGTGAGGATGTGCAGCAGTTAAAACTCTCATACATTGTTGTGTAAGTATAAAATGGTACTTTGACTTTGGACAACTCTTGGCAGTTTCTAATAAAGATAAACATATACCTACCTTCTTGTTTATAAATTCTACTTCTATGTATATACCTAAGAGAAATGCAAACATGTGTCTATAAAACGTCTTTTCAAAAATGTCACTAGTAGCTTTTTTCACAAGAGTCAAAAATGAAAACAATCCAAATGTCCATCAATAAGTGAAAAAAGATAAATAAATTGTGGTATATGCATAGCATGAAATACTACTCACAAAAAAAATAATGCATTACTGACACACACAAGAATCACACATTAATCTATACGTATATCTATATGTCTTCTCTGAATCTGTTAGCAGGTGACACTGCCTGGTCATATGTTCAGCAGCCTAAGACACTAGCCCTCTAATTCTACTGTTTGCTCTTGAGCTTTAGTATTGTCTTTTGAGTCATTTTAGATAACTTGTAAGATAATTTAGGTGTTTACTCTTGTTTGGAAATCACCTATCTTGTCCCTTGACCAGCTTAGAAGTTTTGGACACCAAGGTAAAAGGCATATATAAATTGACTTAGGTGACCTCTAAGCCAGACTTTAGCAGAAAAACCTCGTCCCTCTTTAGTCTTTGATGGACCTTTTTTTGAATTTCTCTTTCTTCCCTTTTCCTCATCTGGGAGGCTGAGAACAGGGAGTGGCCCAGAGCAAAAGGCCCCTCTACCTGCTTTTGGTGTTAACCACCTGGTCTGAAGTTCACCAAGTATTTCAAGAGAAAACTACAATAATACAGTTTTTCCTCCATGTAGCTCCCTGGGGAGCCTGTGGTGTCTATAGTGACTAATTCTGTGGAATCTTAAGAGTTTGTAAAAGGTCAGCTCAGTTGAACAAACAGCTGACATAGGAATCCTCATTCCCCAGACCTGTGTTCACTTTTACAACAATACAGGCACCATAAGGACAAAAACAGCATGGCAAGCATCTAACAACAGTCCAGTCTTCCCCAAGGACTTTCTTGCTCTTGCCCATCCCAGGAGATAACAGGTTTGGCAGTCTCTTGCCAGTTCAAAAGGCCATGAACTGTCCCTTCTTAAGAAGATCAATTAGTTTGCAAACCAGCATTAGACTATTTATTGCAGGCTGCAGCAGGATGAGGTACTTATTAATAAAATGAATAGAGTCAAAAGAAAGAATCAATTAGCTGATTTTTTGCACAAAATATGGAGTCTGTTTCTGGTATTGAAGACCAATTTAATAGAAAGAAACCTGAAAGGAATTACATCAGATTCTCTTTATTAGGTCTCTTAGTTCCAGAGCCTTCGCCCTCAGTCTAAGCTTCAGATGTTTGTTTGCCGAAGAAAACCTTCAGTAAACTCTGAAGAGCCCTTTAAACAATCAACCACTCCCAATTACAACATTCTAGGCAGTTAAGGTAGCAAGTTACACAGCACAGAGATAAGCACGAGGGGCATAAGGCCCAGCATAGTTTTAGGTTCTCAGTGAAGGAAGAGATAAAGCAATTGATAGCTTATAGAACAGAGACACGTGTTGCAAGAACACACACTACCCTATCAGGTATATGTTTGGTCAGATACTTACATTTTCTGGGGGGAAAAGTTCTGCTATTCATACCTATGGGAGGCAGATTGGAACCAGTCTACCACAGGCATTATATCTACACATGGTGAGTCGAGGGGTATTTGAAGAAAAGTGTTCATGAACTTGCATATCTTTAAGGAGAACTCTTTCAAAATTTTGCCTCATGTTAACCCCTAGAATTTAGTGTTGAGTTCAAAGCTGATGAATATAGTCTGAAACCAAGTGAACCTGAGATTATGGATCTTCACAGATTTGTGGATAAGAAAAAGAGAAAAGAGTCAAAGGAATTAGAATGCGTTGAGGACATTCTGGAGCTACCTATCAAATCAACAGCAGTTACTGAGTCCTGTATGACTTCACACAATGCTTTGTGCTAAAAGGATACAGAAGTGTGAGAGGTGGACTCTAGACCTCAGGTGGGACAAGACACACATAAGATGATCAAGAAACCATCCTAGGGAGCACATAATTCAGAAGCAAGTAGTGTGGTACCACTGAGATATGCGTGAACAATGAATCAGCAAAGGGAGTGAGTCTGGCCTCCCTCCAGAGCTCAGGTTAGCTTTTAAGAGGTAAGATTTGACCAGAATGCTGAGAAAGAATCTGGATTAGCAGAGGAGAAGAAATGGGAAGGGGAAGACAGTCTTGGTTTGGGTGGAAGCAGAACAAAACGTGGAGAACAAATTGATTACAGAATATTCATGTGACAAGAAGGAAGTAAAGTAGAGAAAGAGAGGAGGTGGGGATCCGTAAGATAAGAGCTAAGCCATAAAGAGTCTTGAATGTTGATGAGTTTGATTTCATGCTTTAGGAAATAAAAGTTTTATTAGTAAATCTATCAGTTCAGCTGCTGTCAGCATCAGGACTAGAGTGAGGAAAATGAGGTGAATAAGGCACTTGCCTCCAGCGCAAAATTTAAGGGAGCACCAAAAAATTCAGTGATCAAAAAAAAAAAATTCTAATGCAGCATTTAAAAGATAAATTAATGTAAAAAGAACCACAATGAAATGAACAAAATATCAAAGTTTTAAATAAAGATAGGATCAGAAACAGTGGCATGTGAACCATATTAAAGCCCAAGACAAAGAAAACTAAAGTAATATCAATCTTGTCCTCTTTTTGGAAACCCATGGCATGTATTAGCATATTAAAGGCTTTGAAAAAATAATCCAGAAAAGAACCCTATTCATCTTTGTTTAATCCTACAGATTCCAAATATATTTAATCACACAACCTTTTTGCAAGCAATATGACATATCACCGTAGAATCTTTCAGGACAAGCTAATATAGTCTAACTTTTTTTAACTGATAAAAAAAATCAAGGCTTTGAAAATTGTTAAGGTCTTTCCAGTTAGCTGAGAGCAAATCAATGAAAAATGTGAACGTATGAGTTCTTTTTTCATTAATAAGTGTGATATAATGAACAGTTTTTAACTCCTCTTTCATTCTTTTTACATATTTTAATCATTATGTTTATTAATTCATCAACAACTGTCTGTGAATGTAATTGCATGAATTATAAGGAACTAAGTTAAACCTGTGCTGACTTCAAGATAAAATAATACCCTTAATTTCTGCTCACTGTATTGGGAAACGAATACCTACAAACGTGATCTTGCTGCAAATAAGAGGTATAATATCTAGACAAAAAACAAAATGCCCACCTGAGACTCTAGAGATGAAATAAAAGCAGGCAATTTTTTGAGGAAAGTCGAAATCTGCAGCAAGGAACACAATGGAACACAATAAGTTTCCATTTTTTGTGGCTTTTCTCTGAAGGCAATAACTTGAAGATGGATCAATAAAAAGTATACGATCTGAACAACAGGAAGAAAAATGACCATGGATATGTGGAACAGTTTCAAGAGGTACTACATATGTGTAAATTTGTAAAAGAAGAGGATGGAAAAGAGAAACGGGCAGAAAAGAAAATTTGAACAAATACTGGCCCAAAACTTCCAAAATTTGGTTAATGACTTAAATTTACAGATTCCATAGATCCATAAATCCTAAACAGAATAAAACAGAACTATACCTAGGCACATCATGCTCAAACAGTTGAAAACCAAAGACAAAGAAAATTATAAAATAGTAATTTCTGAGAAAATAACATATTATATTCAACAACTATTTGAATGATCATAACTTCTCCGAAATCAAGAAAGCCAAAATACATGAAACATCTTTAAGGCTCTGACAGAAAAAAAAAAAAAAACTGTTAACTAAGAATTTTGTATCCCCAAAAAATATCTTTCAAGAATAAAGGTGAAATAAAGATGTTTTCAAGTACTGTCACACATGCGCTACAAAATACGTTACGGTGAATTCTTTAGGTTAAAGGTAAATGATGCCACAGAAAACTCAGGCAAGAGTAAATATAGAAATATATACGCAAGATTGTTTCTTCTCCTAATTTCCTTATAATGTTGTTTAACATTATATTTGACATTCAACCTGACCTTCCCCAACAAGTTATCTTCCAGCCTGTTCTTGAACATTCCAGTAATGAGGAACTCACAGTCAGGTTTGTCAACTAAAAGCAGGTCGATACCTAGAAGTAAAATTGCCAGGTTATATGGCAACCCTATGTTTAACATTTTCAGGAACTGCCAAACTGTTTTCTAAAGATGCTGCGCCATTTAATATTCCCACCAGCCATGAATGAGGGTTCTGATTTCTTCACATCCTCATCAACCTTGTTATTGTCTGTATTTTTAATTATAGCCATTCTGGCAGTGTGAAGTGGTATCTCATTGTGGTTTTGATTTACTTTTCTCTAATGATTAATGACGTTGAGCATTTTTATGTCCTTATTGGACATTTGTATATATTCTTTGAAGAGATGTCTATTTAAATCTTTTGTTCATTTTTAACTGGATTACTTGTCTTATTATTGAGTCATGAGAGTTCTTTATATATTCTAGAACGTAAGTCTATCAGATATGATTTGCAAATATTTTCTCACAGTCTGTGAGTTGCCATTTTACTTCCTCCAGGGTGTCCTTTGAAGTACAAAGTTTTCAGTTTTGATAAAGTCCAACTTGCCAGTCTTCTTTTACTGCTTGTGCTTTGGTGTCGTATCTTAAGAAATCGTTGACTAACGAAATCACAAAGACTTCATTTTATGTCTGCTTCTGTGAGTTTTATAATTTTAGCTCTTACATTTAGTTTTATAATTCACTTTGAGTTAATTTTTGTTTACTGTGTGAGATAGGGGCTCACATCCGCTCTCCTGCATGTGCCAAACCAGTTGTCTTAATATAGAGTTGCTTAATAAATAAGAAGTTTGATATGATTTGTCCTAAGAGATCACCAGGCATCTAGGTTTTTCCTATAGTTCTTATACGCTAAAGGAAAATAATGAATCTATTAAACTGATACAGGACAAATTTGCTTTTACCTAGCATATTGCTAAGATTTTTAGAATGGAGAAGAAAGTGCATTAGCACTGTTGACAAAGTGTGATAGCATTTCAGCCACTTTATGCTCAGCTAATAATCCTGCTAGTAGCCAAGTGGGGGATATGAGGGTTAGAGTGTTCCTAGCACATGTAAAATGGAAAAGAAGAATGCCTCATTTGTGAGGAAGAGTAAACTTCAGCTAAAGAGAGGAAAACAGATAAGAATTAAGAGTCCCCAGAACTCAAATGACTACTGTATAGAAGGCTACATGGCTTGTTTTCATCTTTTAAATTCCTCTATTCTCAAATTTCAATTAAATATATTGGAGTTATGTCTGTCTTTAAAAATCATCTCTACTTTCATAATGGACATAATGATACCCAGTTTATGTGACTACCTCTCTGAACCCTTCCCAGACTCCTCCAGATGCCTCTGTCCTCAGAATTCTAGCTTCCCTAGCATTCCCAGATCCTCGACTCTATGTTATCAACTCAGGGAGACCATCAGCCTCTGCGCTGTGGCTTGGAAACTTTCTCTAGTCAGTAAGCTGAGGAAATTGTGGGCTTGCCTTATTTATTTCCCTTTGCTCAGAAACCACTGTCAGGCATTGTCTATTGTTCAACATATGACCATTGTTTCATATATTTTTCTGGTATCTTAGAATGGTAAATACAGTTCTGATTACTACATCATGACCAGTTGTGGATGTCCCAAGTCACAAATTTTGACATGTCATGTTTTTTTTAATTTCATTTTATTATTAGTTTCAAGTATGCAGTACATTGTGTCATTTTTTTAATTTTTCATTTGATTTAAAATATTTTCTATCTTGTGATTTCTTCTTTGACATATAATCTGTTTGAAAGTTTACGGATAATGTTTACAGAGAGGAGTATTGAAATTCTACTACTTTATTTATCTCTCCTTTCAATTATATAAAATTTTGCCTTGTATATTTTGAAGCTCTGTTATTTGATGCATTCAAATATATAAAACAATAGTCACATGAATCTTCTTGATGAAGTGACTTGTTTATCATGATTCAGTGTCTCTCTTTATCACTTGTAATATTCCTTGCTCTAAAACATACTTTGTCTGATATTAATGTAGCCATTTCAGATCTTTTTAATGTTTTCAGAGTATAAATTTTTCCATCCACTTACTTTTAAGCTGAGTATTTGTATTTATAGCAGGTTTTTTGTATATAGCGTATTATTGGATCTTACTTTTTTTATCTAGTCTGAACATTTCTACCTTTTAATTGGAATGCTTATACCATTTACCTTTCATGTAAATACTGATATAGTTGGATTCACATTTACTATCTCACTATTTTCCATTTTCCTCATGTTTCCTGTTCATTTCTTCCATTTTCTTTGCATTATTTTGGGATTAACTGAGTAGTATTTTATGATTCCTTTTCTTTACCACCATTAGTTTATTTTTTGTTTTTTTCAGTCATTGTCCTAGAGCTTATACCACATACATCCTGAACACATTTTACATTAATTTACATGAACCTTACATTGTTGAATTAACAAATGAATTAATGTATTAATTAATTTAATTTACTTAATGGTGTTTGCTTTCTAGTCAATGCTGAAATAAACAATTCATCCCTATAAAGAAGGATCCTTTGGGGGGTTCTAGAGAAAGGGGAAATGAAGGCCATGAAAAGGAAAAACCCTAATGGATGCTTATTCTTCTGGATAGTCTCATCTCCCCATTGGCCTCACCAAACTTGGATACTGCACACACTTCTGAGAACAATTTCTTCAAATCTTTCTCACAGTTTCACTGCTGCACAGACTTAAAACCATCTTTATGAGGTGAGTGGACAGAAATACAAGAAAATTATTTATTGTGAGGCACGGCCATCTGGCTCGTGTTTAAAGAAATTCAGTTTTTTCTCTCATGAAAAGGGAGCTTAAGAAGAGTTTATTTTCTCTCTCTCTCCACCTCCACCCCACCCCCACCCCACCTCTCTCTCTGACTTCTTTCCTTGGGAGGATAAGAAAGGGATGAGGAGGGACACAAGGAAAAAGGAAAGAAGCTCACTCTGTCAGGGTTAGGCCTTCTCTCCGAAGGTCCTTTGCCTCATCTCACTGTCAACCTTCCTCGTTTCTCCCACTTGCTCCTACTCCATAACTCACCACCTTCTTCCATTTCCTCCCCCTGTTCTCCCCAACCTCCCAGCCACAGCCTGCCATGTGGGAGAGATATTTGATATCCTTCACCTAGACTGACTCTACTAAGCAAAGGCAACCCCTAAATCCAAGAAGGTTGGGACAAAAGGAATCAACATAGCTTAGTACATACTTTAACCTTTTCCAATAATACATTTTATTCATCCAATACTAATCTATGGTTGGTGGAAATAAATGAGAATCAATATAAGTAATATAGAACCTTTTAAGATCACAGCTCACTGGACTTATAGAGAGAATAAGAAAATCTCTTTCTTAGATATTAAATGCACTTAATGGCTTTTAAATTGTCCAAGCACCCACATTACAATCTGGCACTATGCCTCTTCTTTTATCATGGGATAGTGTAGACGCTATAAAACCATCAACAGCCTTCACTAGAAGGTTTTGCTTTACATTTATTGTTACCCTATTTATTTGCCATGCCTGGACCTCAGCCCACAGCCTATTAGAGAATTAAAAGGCCAGGCAAGAAAGAAAACAACTCTTCATGAGTACATTCCTTCGTGTGCCAAGAGCTTTTTCCCTTGCTTCTTGCTGAGATAGCCATGAGGTTACCACAAAAAGTCAGGATAGTTATTGCGAAATTACAGAGCAATAAAAACTCTAGGGTTATTTATTTGTTCCTGAAAGGGTTTTTAACCACCTAAATCACTATTTAATTGCAAATTCCTCATTAGAGGTCTTTTCTTCTTCAGAATACAGCAAAGCCGATGTTGCTCCTCATGAAGGTAAGTGTTGGGGATAAGGGGAATTTGTGACTTGAAACCTTTTCCAGACTAAACACATATGTCATTTCTACCACACCTAGATCTCTACTATACCTTCATTTAATAAAATAGGTTCATGGTAAAAGCATCAGCCTGATCATCCCCACAGAGGGCGGGAAACAGGCTCCACACAATGGCATGACAGGCAGTGGAGATCTGAATCGTGGCACAGCTCTCAAGCTCTGGCTATTTCTCTCCTGCATGAGTTCCTCAGAAACCTAAATGCTGCCCCTTAAAGGGGAAGAATCATGTCTAAGTAAACACTATCCTCCCACCCCTTACAATTTTTCATTTCACAGATATTCAATAAATGATCATTGAGTGAATAAGTGTGTCCAGGCTTTAAAATTCACACCCATCTGCATAGGCTCTGCTGGGTCTCTCTTATGAAAGTCTGCTGTGCCATAAAAAAAGAAAAAAAAGACTTCTGATCCTTAAAAGTAGATTAAGAGGGCTGCTGTGACCAGCTATGTGAACTCAGGAGGCCTTGTAACACTGTGGGTCTCAGTGTCTCCATCAACAGTATGACAGGGTGGAAGAGCTAGTGTCTAAAGTGTGTTTCCGATCTTTAATTCTGAAAAACAAACAAAACACTACAACATCTCTTACAAGGTCAGCAGGAAAACATTTCCTTCATAAAAGTTCTAGCAAGAGCAAGACATAGTATCTTGTTAGCTAAGACAATGTCATATTATTTTAACCAAAACCACTCCACAGAAACCCAAATTAACCATATTTTTGTTACACTCTATTCTTTGGAAAAATGAGAAATATGTTTAGGGATGAGCACACTTTCAGACCTTACTGTACTCAATCCACACACATATTCTAGCTCTAAGCATGGAAAAATGGGATCAAAAACAATTGTTTTAGAACACTATGAATACTTTGGTTATAAGGGAAGATTTACAATTATACCGAGTTAATTCTACACTATATTTAGATTAAGAAAGCCCATGATAATATTAACTTGAAATGACAATAGTTTTTTTTAATCTCCAAATATGTAAATTACCTTATTAAATCAGGGTTGACCAAAATAAAATTCTAGTGAGCATCCCTCAGAGGCAAAAAACTGCAATCACTAAGTAGCAGGGGATTTTTGTATTTTTTTATGTTTTTAATTTCATTTTATTAGTTTCAAGTATACATTACATTGGTTAGACATTTATATAGTTTATAAAATGCTACCTAATTGCTCTTTCTTTCCTCTGACTCTCCACCTAGCCATTACATTACTGCTGACTGCATTCCCTATGCCATGCTCCCCATCCCCGTGACCATCTGTCAACTACTAAATAGCAGTTTTGACCTGAGATTACAAGTTCTGGGCAAATAATACTGCCATCTATTGAGCACATTACAGTTCAAAGACTAGCCTGGATGCTTTGCATGGTTATAAGACAACGGATTTAAGAAAGGCAGTTTTCAATGTCATGGAGAGAACTGGAAGTCTTACTTCACAGAGCCCAAGCTACACTTCAGGATTCATTTCACAGAGTGTGTCCCCGCCCCTCTCCTATCCCCTGCCATGTATTACTGAACACTAGGGGTAGCATCCAACCTTAGCGCATTTTCCTGCATCTTTACTGCACCTCCTTGGAGCTCTGAACCGAGGTAGAAAGCTCTGTAAATCATTCTTCTTTTTTATTTTCAACTCAAAGCTTCTAATTTCAGGTTGGAAAAATGAAGAGAGGAGAAGCAACACTTAAAAAAAAAAGAAGAAGAAGAAGAAGAAGAAAGGGGAAAAAACACACAGCTCAATGCCTTATAAAAATTTTCATGGGGTAAGGGGTCTTTTAATTCAAACAAAATTACTTAATATCCATGATTTGAGAAGCATTTAATGAACAGCAAAAACACTTATATGTATTATTATAATTTGTTTTTCAGTAATCCAAATCATTCTCAGATCTTTTGAGTGTCCTATGTGTCTTATACAGTGAATTTCTGTACTTAGCACCACATCTGATAAAATTCGTATTCATTTCTCAAGAGTTGGATAAATATTCCAATGCTTACCACAAACCTAGGCCAGAGGAGACCACTGTCTCATCCATTCTCATTATGAGTTTTCAGCTCCTTCCTTCCAGACCCCAGTGTCTCAGCAACCTGCTAACTAGGATGATCCCTCCACTGGGGTTGCAAATTCTAATGTGAACTAGCTGATCAGTTCCAATTCTTGGCAAGCTCCAGGGGCCCAGATCCTGCAATTATTTTAAGGAAACTAGAATGTAGAAACCTCCTCATTTTTAAGTTTTGGATACTTTGAATGTAACTAAAGGAAAATCAAACTCTGTGTGAAACACTGTCTGAGCCAAATAAAAGAAATTTTCTGCCCAGATTCCTGCTTCTGGTTGCAGCTTTCAGCCTCTGCCCTTGGGACCTTTGAAGACTGATGCCTAAGATATACCTTCGTGATCATATCCTGAGGACTGCGATGAAGAAATCCAGAAGAGAAAAGTTGCTGGGTGCTTCTGATATTCTTCACTGTCACTGCGGAGACAAGCGGCATCTGAGCTTACTCAGAAATCTTATTTGACACGCACTCATTATTTGGATATTTCCGCCGGTTTCCAAGGACATGAGAGTTTGCAGTAGCTACTCTAAAACACTTCTTTATTCTCTCAGTGGCCATCCGCTGTCATGTCTTTTTCTTGGTGGTCATTAAAACCTGACTTTCAATAAAGCCCACACCAGTTTACTGGGTTAGGCTCTATCTCTAACAGGGATTATGGAAACATCAGGAAGGCAGAGACACTAAGACAATGGATGGTTACATTTTCAGCAATATGAAGAGAGGGCTCCTCTGTTAAAAGTCTACCTAAGCATTTCACATCTCTCATAATTAACCAAGGAAACAAAAGATGTGACTAGGCTTTTATTTGGCAGTAGATTTTTCCGTGTGGCTGTGCAGCTTCAGAATTTAAATCTCTGTTAATCTGTATAGGTATAAAATATGTACCTTTAATGAAATCTATAAGCATTGCCCTCTACCCCAAACTTCCTTGACTACAGGGCTATCTTACATTGATATAGAGATCGTATAAAAAGCCACATGTGCTTGGGTCACACACACAGAAAATACATAGGGAAGCTTTGCACTTTCTAGAAGGAATAACTAAGGGCCTATGGAAGCTACAATAGGAGATCAGGGTAGAGTTCCCTGGAAAGGCAAGAATACATACGAGGTGAGTACAAGGCTGACTGCCTAGGCCAGCTGTCAGACTAAAAGAGGCCTACTATTATATATATTTATATGTTGGAACTTTAAAAGTTACAGATTACGCAGCTTGATGATTTTCAACAGTATTGTGGGAGCTTTGTTCCTTTTTTATTTGGTTTCTTTAAAAAATGAATGGAATGAGGGCTTTCCGAGATTTGGGGTAGTCCTCAAAGATCTTGTGGTAGAACCTAAAAGACAAGAAACAAATAATTATAAATATAATCAAGCCATGGTCAACAGTTGAGGTTTGCAGCATCTGAAACCCTTCTTACAAATCAACCTACATTTATTCAGGGCCTGATTCTTCCCTGTGTCTACTTGTCCATCTTTCTCCCTCTAGCCAGTTATCTCTTAAAAATGGTTATGCTTTTTGTGTTGGGAAATAAAAATAACCAGAGAACAGTGGTGATAGGTGCACAACATCATGAATGTGCCTAATGCCACTGAGTTGTGTATTTTAAATGGTAAATTTTATGTTATGTATACTTTAACACAACTAGAAAATGTAATAACCAGAAGAAGTACTCAGTGGATTCAACTTGAGAAATACAGGGAAGCAGAGACCCCCAAAGGTGATGGGCAAGGTTAACCCAGGAAAATATCCATTCGTGAGGTGGGGGAATGCCAAGAAAATGTTACCTTGTATTATGGATTGAATTGTGTACCCTACCCCAATACACACACACACACACACACACACACACACACACACACACACATACACACACACACTGAAATCCTAACCTCTAGTACCTGAGAATATAACATTATTTTGGAAATAAGGTCACTGTATATATAACTTAAATTAAAATGAAGTCAGACTGGAGCAGGGCAGACTCTTAATCCAATCCACTGGTGTCCTTGTGAGAAGTGGGGAAGAGACATAGAGTCTGAGACATATAGGGGAGAAGGCCATGTGACGACAGAGGAAGAGACTGGATTGATGCAGCCATAAGCCATAGAAAACCAAGGCTTGCCATCCTCCACCGGAAGCTAGGAAGAGGCAAGCAAGGACTCTGCCCCAGAGCCATCAGAGAGCACACACAGCCCACACCTTGATTTCTGACTTCTGCCCCTAGAACTATGAGAGAATAAACTTCTACTGTTTTAAACCATTCAGCGTGTGGTCATCTGTTTCAGCAGCCCTGGGTAACTCATATATATTTCTCTCTCCTCCCCTCTCCTCCCCTCTCCTCCCCTCTCCTCCCC